>JAUEKV010149773.1:0-11733 GCA_031833985.1 Ancula gibbosa
CCCTGGTGGGAAGGTATGTCCGTGAAGACGTCCGGGAAAGCGTCGCACGAATCGGAATGTAGAGAATGGCCGGCCTGAGACCCAGCACCGATGCCCCCCACAGCTCCAAGCTGGTCCGTCTCCAAGGTGTGGTCTTCACCTATAAGATAAGATAAGATAAGATAAGATAAACTTTGATCCAAGCATGGAAATTACATGATCATTCAAGTAGCATCTCAACTCCCCCAGGAGCATATATAATAATTTATGCTCTAACATACTGACAAGATCCTCCACTGCCTTCGATGCTGGGTACCCAATTATAGTTGGGTGGACTGGGGCGGCATGATAATATTTCTGTCCCCACTGGATTTTGGACTCAGTACCTCCGACTCTGAAGTCAGGCGCCCTACCAACTGAGCTAACGGGCCGCCCGTTATATTTTCATACCCGTTTCTTAATTGTTAAAGGTATGTTTCATACAATAAACAAGGCAATTAGTGAATCAAATATATGTTGTTGTGCTTATTTAAGATCTAGATATTAATTATGTTTATGTATATTAAAAAACATGTTTTTAAAAATCCTGCTGTTTTGGTCATCAGGGGAAGATAACCCACCTTCGTCATGCCCAATGGAACTGTCCCCTTCATCTCTGTCCAAAATGCTACCCATTAAATCCTGAAAAAGATAGAAATGTAGAAATGTGAGAAACAATTCATATGCATACATTTGGAGATCTTCCGCACAATGCATACATATGGATATCCTCCGCACAATGCATACATATAGGTATCTTCAGTATAATGTGTATATATTTGTTGGGTTTTTTTCTCAGACGGGTTATACAAGAAGCTCTCAATTAATGTGTATTAGGACATTGAGCGTGTCCTATGATAGAATCGAATCATATTAATCCATCTCAGAATCTACTGAGTCAATTATCGATTGAAAACCAACCACGGTACAGATGCAAGAATCTACGGATGTGTTGAAAATAAGTGAAGAGAACTGCCCAGGCTAAGTGGTTGGTCCCTTTATAAGATAATGAGATAAGATAGACTTTATTAATCCTTCATAGGAAATTCGCGTTGGATTACTTGCCATATGTTGGATTACTAGTCCCAATACAAAATGTAAACGTTGTTTTATCAACCTTTTTTTTTTCTTTCAAAGCATTGAGCAATAGGTAAACCTAGGCTTGTTAATGTGTCTTGTGGAGTATTTATTATATAAAATATCAGTCTTCAAGAAGGATATTTTATATAATATATACTCCACAAGACACACAAGCCTAGGTTTACCGAACAATGAAAGGTCCTGGGCAGGAGGTTCGTATAAATGGTGTCAGACAAGTGACCTTTTGACCCTTGAAGAGAGGTGCACCTTCAGACGGACAATTCCTCTAGACACCCACTAACCTGTTCCAAATCTTTGAGTAGTTCCGAGTGCTTCTCGTCCGTATCACTCGCCAGAACATCCGTGCTCCAGGCATCGCTGGCCGTCTCCGATATCTCTGATATGGGCTAAAAGATGGAAAAGGACATTTCTGATGTAAGTAAAGCTACGCTAAACAAATCACTCTTTTATAATTTAGATGGATGTATGATTCTGATGTAAGTAAACATACACTAAGAAAATCACTCTTGTATAATTTAGATAGAGTGAGTATGAATGATTGAAGGTATGATTCTGATGTAAGTAAACTTACACTAATAAATTCACTCTTGTATAATTTAGAAAGAAGGAGTAAAGCTACGCTGAAGTAAGTCTCTTCCTTTTATTAATTATAATTTAGAAAGAAGGGGTAAGAATGCATGATTATATAAAACGTTTTGAATCTTCCAAATCTGAACATTCAAAATGCAGACAATTTAGATGCAATAAGGTTATAACATCAGGTCGTAAAGTCTTATCCTATAGAGATAACACAGCTTGCTGGATAAACTAAACGATGATTATTGGCAATGAATGAATTTCATGCAACTATTCATTTTTACCCCTTGACTTGACTAAGCAATTCAAGGTGATGAGCAATAGAAAATAATCAATTGCAACAACAATGCTAAAGTATTGACATGACCTTGAGACAAAATCAATACAAAATCCACCTCTGGTATATATGGCCTCAAGAGAAAATCAATAATAAATCTACTTCAGGTAAATATGGCCTCTAGAGAAGATCAACCAAATCTACTTCAGGTCAATATAGCCTCTAGATTAAATCAATATTAAATTCACATCTGGTGGATATGACCTTGAGATAAAATCAATACTAAACCTACCTCTGGTAAAAATGGCCTCGAGATCTCCTCGGCAACCTCCTCCAAACGGTCGACTTGATTCTGTTCCGGGGGCTCCGAGTCGCTGGCTAAGACGTCGGTGCTCCATGTGTCACTCACAGTCGACTTGCACTCATCTCCTTTGGGACAAAATGGGAAATACCATATGAACAAAGATCTCAGAAGGAAAATATGTATTTAGCAGGGATGAAATTAAAAAATGTAAGTGCTGATTAAATTCATATCTCAGAAGGAAAATATGTATTCAGCAAGAAGGAAATTAAAAATTTAAGAGCTGATTAAATTCATATCTCAGAAGGAAAATATGTATTCAGCAAGAAGGAAATTAAAAATTTAAGCGCTGATTAAATTCATATCTCAGAAGGAAAATATGTATTCAGCAAGAAGGAAATTAAAAATTCAAGAGCTGATTAAATTCATATCTCAGAAGGAAAATATGTATTCAGCAAGAAGGAAATTAAAAATTTAAGCGCTGATTAAATTCATATCTCAGAAGGAAAATATGTATTCAACAAGAATGAAATAAAAAATTTAAGAGCTGATTAAATTCACAATAACTAACCAAGAGTGGTGCAATCGGCGAGTGATGACAAAGGATAATTTATCATGTTCATGTCATTTTTACATAAACTTTAATAGTTAAATAATCAATAACAATCACAAACACAACATGCATAGAAAAAGAAACACAGATTCTGTATTTTATTTCAAGGGGTTTGGGGGTAGACAGTGATATACATCTCTTACTTTCCATGACCAACTCCGCCTTGATTTCAAACTTTCCAAATCTGTCAGTGACGTCCTCTCGGTTTTCCTTCCGAACAGTCTCGGGCACTGGCACAGGCAGTTGAGGAGCTGAAAGCACACAGACACACAAACCAAGATTTAAATAGTCTCTTCCAGGGATTCATGCAAGGAATGGGCAAAGAATTATTGGTAAACTTAGACTATGTGTCTTATGAAGTACATATTGTATAAAATCAATACTTTAGAATAATTATATTTTATATAAAACATGCTCCATAATACATGCAAGTCTAGGTTGACAGACTGATTTACATCAATATAGTGACAAGTCCTTTCAACAAGCCAATTTAACAAAAAAAGAATGTTCACTTTGAAGCATGGCACGCTCTGGTATCCATTATTTGTCTTGCCTCTATCCAATAGGGGTCTAATAAACTATTTCTCTTTGTCTGACTATTTACAACTGAAACTCACCCACTGGGTTTTCCTCTACGCTCCCCGCCTGGGATAGCGGCGTGTCCCTGCCGCTGATGGACGGCGAACCTCGGCCACTGACGTTAGCGGACATCATGTCGGAGAAGTTGTCATTCTCCTCGTCCTCCACCGAATGACTGGAGGCCGCCTCGGAGATGACCTCTTGGTAGTCACTGGCGTTTCCTGGACGAGTAAGTTTGAATATCATGTGGATTGATTTGATTCATAATTAGTTACTATCATTAAAAAAGTATCCCTTCGTGGAGTATTGAGAATCTGCTTGACAAACCAAATAGATAACTGAAGACCAAGACCAGAACAAACAAATAAAATGTATGCAAGTAAAATGAGAGATTCTCCAGGGAAGATGGAGATGGATTGGCCATGCCCTAAAGAGGAACCAAGAGAGCTGAATATCAGAACAGACCATATGAAGGGCTTAGAGCAAGAAGTGCCCAAGGGCCAATTTGCAGTTTTCAGAAAATTGGGTTTAATTCATGAGACAGGGAGAGAACTTACCTATGGATTCTTGGTCATGAGACAGGGAGAACCTGGTCCTCTTCTCCAGGACTTCGGGATTTGGAGGTGCGGCGGCTGGGCTGATGACGGCAACCGATGCTTCTGGGGACAAAGGGGCTGCGGGTTTGGTTTTCTCAGGGCTTGACGCCTCCAGCGATGACAGCACCTTTAGGAAAGACATGGCGGTAGCGTTTATGAAAGCATCAGGGCATTTCTTTAGTTTTTGTATTCAAATTCTGAAAGACACGTTCCTGAAATAGGAGCGTTTAATTAAGCATCAGAGCATTTTTTTAATTTTTGTATTCACATTTTGAAAGAAATGCTCCTGAAATAGGAGCGTTTGTTTAATCAAGCATCAGGACATTTCTTTAATTTTTGTATTAACGTTTAAAATAAATAGATAAATATATAAATAAATAATCTTTATTGTCCTCAAAGGCAATGTGTTGTACAATGACATACATGTTATTCATTCCAATTTATTAAACAATACCATAATATAACATTACATTTATACACCTTAGTGAAGTGTGGGACAGTGTAAAATGCCTTTCCCAAGGGCATAGCGTCGGCATGGTCCCAGTCGGACTTGAACCCGGTTCTCCCCATCCAAAGTCCAAAGTGCTAACCGTTACACCACCTGCACCAGTAAATGCTAAATGTTTTGTCGTGTGGACTACTAAATCTAAGACAGTAGACTAAATTATGAACAAAAACTGTCACATGGCAAAACCATAGGTCTTATATTATATTCTTTTGCTTCTTCACATGTTACAACTAGGAGCCTTAAAGCCAGACGACAGTGAGACCTAGCTTTACTATCCATAGTGGATCTTTGTGAAGCCTAGGTAGCTCAGTTGATAGAAGCGCATAATTCTTCTTTCGTGGCAATGTGATTCGGTGCCTTCGCAGAGGTCTCAACCCGACTGAGTCCAGGATTTTTTTGTATTGAATTCCACACATATGTCCCTAATCCTAATATCTTCTAAATAATACAAATACATCACCCAAAGAAACCAGTCTAACCTTGACCTCAGGAACCATGCCTGGGCAATCGTTGGGCGGGTAGATGGACAAGACTAGGACGTCGCTCATAGGGCTTGGCTTGGCCTCAGCCTTCTCGTCAGAATCGGCCTGGACTTTGTCCTGGGTTGTAGTGTTTGACCTCTTCTTTTGCCCTGGTGATAGAATAGTTCAATGGATTTATATGACTGTATCACCTTAATAAAAGTGATGAAATAAGAATAAACGCATTCGAAATGAAATGCTACCGCAGAATTCTCAGAATACGATGGACTGACAGAGTAACAAATGCTCACATTCAAAACATATTACGCATTCCTGAAAATTGGCTCCTAAACAACATCAAATTACAATATTTTGGTCACATCGATTAGGCGTAGAAACGGTATGGAAAAAGATATCCTAGAAGCAGCAGTCGATGGCAAAAGAGAAAGAGGAAGAACAGAATAAATTCCTGTGTAGCCAACGCAGGAAAGAATACTCCCTGCTGATCACGGTAATAATAAGTCAATATGGCCTGTTCAATCTACATCTATGCTATTTTGTCATGTACTGTGGCACTGTGGAACAAAAGAGTTACCAGCAGTGAGAATAATACACAAAACTCAAGACTCGTGACTTTCTTTACCTTTCGACTTGAAGAGCGGCTTAGAGTCTCCCGTTGAGTTTGATGCCCCAGACGCATTTTGTGTCGACGCCGCAGTTAGTGGCGTAAAAACGCCCCTAGGTAGAGAGTTCCCATCATTGTTGGGGGGAATGTCGGAGGGAAGAGACGCTAGCACTGTCTCAACAGCCTTTTTGTCGCCAGTCTTGTCATCAACATGAGGTGCCACATTGCGAAGAAATCCAACCTTTTTGAAGACAATTACAGAGGAATAGTGTTGAAAACTTGCACTATTGATGATGAGAAGAAGAAGAAGAAGAAGAAGAAGAAGAAGAAGAAGAAAAAGGAGGAGGAGGAGGAGGAGGAGGAGGAAGAGGAGGAGGAGGAAAAGAAGAAGAAGAAGGAGAAGGATAAGAAAGAGAAAATGAAAGAGAAAAAGTATGAAGAGGAAGAAGAAGAAGAAGATACTAAGCCATTGAGGGTCCTCATAGGGCTCTCCGTGATACTAATTAATGAATGGGTACTTCACTCACACCTGAGTCGTGCCTCTCTCAAGGGCATAACTTCAAGGGTGGTCCCGGTAAGGTTCAAATATCGACCTCCCCATCACACGGCATACGCTAAAAGTGATAATCATTATATCACGATAATCATTATATCATTGGCACTGATATTGAAAAGATGGTTCCAACATCAATTAAGTAAGGAAGATTTAAACACTAAACAAAATCTTTCTTCATTATTAATTAAATCATTTCCCATATTAATATGATTAAAAATTTGATTTAAAAGCTTCACAGTAAAAATAGACAATAGTCCAATATATCTCAGAGAGTCATACCAAACTCTTCACATTTATCATACTTAATAAAAAGGCGAAAAAAGTAATAACATAAAAGGGGGAAGGAAGAAACGGGGGGAGGGGACGAGGGACAGTCCACCACAAAATTATCTTCCATGTGCTTGGGCTTACCATTTCTTTGATATCTCCGACAGTCATGAGCACAGCCGACCTTGAGGCACCGCTGTTTGGGGAGCTGTCTTCCACCATTTGATCAGTGAAGCCATCCCAACAACCCTCCAGGAAAAGGTCAAGGATGGAGGACATCGAGCCCTGAATGCAAATGTTAGAAATTAAAGTCAAGATTGTAGATACTTCTTCTACATCTCTTTGTCCATGTCTTCCTCTTCTTCTGCGATTTTAGTATATAATAAGAATATTAATAATAATAATAACAATCATGATAATAATAATTACGATAATAATAATCGTAATAATAATGGTAATAATAATAATATAATAGTGATAGTAATAATTATAATTATAATAATTCTATTAAAAAAATAATAGTAGCAATCATATAATAATAATACACTGTAGTAATCATCATCATCATCACGATCATTATCATCGTTTTTACTTTTTCCCTAAATATAATTGAAAACACTTTTTTTTTAATACAGCTTTTGAGTGAAAAGTCTAATCATGTACTACCTTTGTCATTAGTGTAAAGAAAAAATACCAAACTCTAAGAAATGTGATTAAATATGGGACAAAAACAATAGAATTTAATCATTTTTGGCATCGTAGAATAAATTATGCCTCTTAAACAATATTTCTCTTGATAATACTTATAATTATATCAGAGGATGCAGAGAAGAATTTGTTCAAATCATAATCAAATGTATTAGACATTTAAAACAAGACCGGAAATAAGTCTTGTCGTACATCTATTTCCTTTTCATCTTCAAAGCATTCAAATTCATGTTTTAAAAGTACTGACCTTGTCAAATCTTCCATACAAGTCCTTGACCTTGGCATCAATGTCTTCCCACTGGGAGATGGCCATCACCTGGATAATCTGGGCCATCTGGAGACGACATAAGGAGGGAAGGGCGGTGAAACCAATTAAAATGAATAAAATCTTTACGAAAAATTTGTCAATGAAATCGCTGGGTGCATTTACAATTGTCTCCTCCCTCTATTGGTATTTGTAGCCCTGAGATCACCGCTCATGGTCCGCAGGGCTTTCCTCACAAATTAACTAATTAACTATATATTGGTATTTAAAATAGGAGAACGATAATTTGATTTTCCTCAGAAACATGGTGGAAGAGAATAGAACAGGGTAAACACTAAATTAGTTATATATTAAATGAATAGTTGGGATAAGAAGAATATGAGTGATCTAAACGAGAAATGCTAAAACGTAAAATGTTTTTGGTCTTACTTTTTTTTTTCAGTTGAAAGCTTATTTCAATAAATTGTTTTATTCTTTACTATCTAGTCTTTTTCTCAATAACTTCGCCTTGCACATTATCCCTTTAAAAAATGACCGAACATATTGCATTGCATAGGAATGGACAACAATACTACTACCTGTACTAGAGGGTAGATGAAAGAATTAAAATAAAAAATAAAAACCCACTACACACCTGCATCAAATTGTGCCGTGCGATATGGCTGATTGCAACGTCTGATATAATGCCATGAGGTTCTGGGTCACAGATAGCAGGACAGATGAAGAGGGAGAAGACCAGATCCGCACAGAGAACTCGAATTTCCTGCATACTGACTAGGCCCTTCTCAGCAAGAACGTGGTAAACCTGGAGAGGATAGACCAAAAGAAACCATTAATTTGATTAAGAGACTTCTGCTTTCCAACCTTCGCGAAATATTCATGGACAATTTACAGACTTAAATATTATAAAAGAAACCATACTTCTAATTATAATTTGTATCTAAATAATTTTTTTAAATCATGAAAGTAAAATAAAAGAAGATATAAAATGAAAAGATTTTTTCTTTTTCCAGTCATTTACATTTATTTTGTATTGAATTCCACACATATGTCCCTAATATCTTCATATCACCCAATGAGACCAGGCATTCTCCTTACCTGTGAAATCAACCAGCCAAGACCAGCGGGAAAACAATGAATTTTGGCCTTGATCCCATTGATGAATCTTAGGGCAAGAATGACCAGTTTATCCACAATGAACTTGCGATACTGATCCAACTTGGTCTTGTAACCCTCGGCGGTAGACTCCCCAAACCGCTTCAATTTCTCATCAGCCGGAAATCGGACCAGCGCTTTGTCGGGGTCAATGTCGTAGAACCACTCATCCTCCATCAGAAGGCACATGATCGGTTCATACAGAGCAGCTGTCAAGAAAAGGCGTGCCGAGAACAAGCTCTCAGACACCTGGCGAAACACCTTGGAGAAGGCCATGGTCTGACGACGGATTAGTTTGCGGGGATTATCACAAGACGCAAGCTGGTTGTCCAACAATGATTTGAGAAGGCGTAAAACTGCCCGTTCATCCTCCCGGAAAAGGCAGTTGGCATACACTGAAGAGATGGTTATATTTATTATGGGAGAGACGTCGATGCCTTGCTTTTCCCCCTCTAGAATGAGGGTTGCGATGAATGACGGATGCTCATACAGAAAACGAAACAAGTCGCCGTATTTGGAGTCATGATAGCTGAAAACCTTATATGAATCCACAAAACTGATCTCCTCCAACTGGTTGTTTACAGCGTAAGCCTGGGGATGAAAGAGTATTTTAAAAGTTTTTAGCATTATCATCATCATTTTTTATAAATACAATGTTCTCATAGCAATCGACAGAAAAAGTAAAAATGTAATTGAAAAAATTATACAATGTTATCAATAAAAAGACATTCAGATGAGTATCTATAAGAAATGATGTTATTTAGTACTATGAAAATGCATAAATGAAACATGAATATTTTCGATTAAAAAAAATGCAAAATGAGTGAGATAATGTAATTGAATGAATGAAGAAGATTTTCAAGGTTGAAAATCTATAAAGATTTGATTTTTTAAAGCTCTGTCCTTTCTAGTCCTTCTAATCTCAGTCTCTCAATCTAGTATCAGTTTTTCAGTTTTTATTTATATTTTATTTGTATAAAAGTAGATTATTGATAGTTTGTCTGAAGAAGGGTTTTGTCCAAAATATTACATTTTTAGTCTGATTCAGTCCCTTTAGTTGAGAGCTAAATTTAATAAACGGTTTGATTCTTTACTTATTTCTTTTCTAGGACATTGAATCAAACACAGGCCGTACCTAGCTGTAATGTTGATACATTTGTATCAGACTAGAATAGATATTAGAAACTCTCAGATGTACACTGAGACTTCTGCCGTTGAAATCCAATGAACAAACACAGACTCATTTTACTGCTTGTGCTTTACTACAATACCATAATTTCGCCACTTTGTCTGTTATGTATAATTGCCTCTCTCAAAAGTTAGAATATAAACCGAATGCCAACCAAACAGAGAAAACTCTCACGAGCATCGTATTGAAAAAAATAGTTCACCAACCTCAATACTCTCTCCTGTATTTCCTAGACTAATGAACTCTTGTAGATTTTGTTTCTGTTGGCGCACAATCCATGCTGAATGGAATACCCTCTCTGACAGGAGGGTGATGCTGTGGTACAAGCGCTGGAGCTGCTCCCTTTCCGTGGTCACAAACAGGTGCTCTTGCTGAAGGTGCTGGCTCAGCTCCAGCAAGTCGGAAAACAGACTCATCTTGGGCTGAGCTGTGGACAGGCAAGAAATATGAACATTAACATTATATCAACGAGGACTATCAATGATTGAAACTTAAAAACCTGTTAGAAAAATTATGAACATGGGAATGTTTAATAATCTGCTCTACTCACAAGCTCATTCGCCAAAACAATAATTTATGTCCAAAGTTTTAGATTAGATTAGAGAAGCCCCAGATGCTAGCAGCTCCCTGTGCAATAGCCGGATTATACTAGATAATGTTATTAATTATTAATGTATTAATTACAATTTGTCAAGCTAAGATACAAATAATGGAATCAACTTAGGATCTTCCAATAATCATATTCTAGATTATAATTGCACTGATGGCAAATTGTACAGAAAACAGTTACAATTTAAAGTCATATTTAGGCCCTAATACATGTATTTGTACATCTTATTCTGCTAAATTGAGTACTAATGTATAATTACTATAATATAGTCTAATAAAACAGTCATTGATGTGTTTTAAAATCCCGCGTCAGCTACAAATTGCCCGCCCTATGCTAATGCTACACCATTTCAGTAGCAAATAGTTAAACACAACAGAAATAGAATCCATAAAGCCCTAAAGATGTAAACAAAGAGTGAATACCGGCAACCAAACCACCACCCCAAACACTGTAAGATGCATTATCTGGTGTCATAATTGAGTATTGTAAAAATAGAAGGGAGTTGATCCAGGTCAAATGAGGCATTAAATTCATGACTGCGACTGTCTGTTGACCTTGCATTAGAATATTGCAAGGTTAACAGACAGTCGCAGTCATGAATTTAATGCGTCATTAAACCCGTTTTTGCAATATAATTACAACAAAATGGAGAACTTTCTCTTTTTTCAAAGAACCAGCCCGGAGAATTTGAATTCATTTGCTTTAGAAATGATGGTTGATGAAACAAAAGACATGATAAGAAAGCTCAACTATCAAGGAATGAATATCAAATAAAAGGCTAATCGGTAACCAAATGAAATAATCTCAACGAAGGCTCGACAATTCTAAAATGATGGTCACACAATGGTAAAATTCGCAGGGGAGGGCGCATAGTCCGGATGGACGCACATAGCAGTGAGTACTCTAGTCTAGACTAGATCTAGATCTAGATTAGTAGAGTAGGCCTCTATAAAGTATAATAGTCATATATATATATTATAACAGTTTTCCGTTGCGACGATAGCCAACACTCTGGCTCCTGCAACAATGTATCAATTCCAGATCCAGAACAGTCTAGTCTAGGCTATAGAATTAGAATAGGTATGATGCCTTTACAATTTTGCCATAGGAGTAGGAGTAGGTAGGCCTAGAGCCTAGAGATCTAATCTAGATTAGATCTAGAATAGATGCTAGAGATTTCATTGAAGTAGAATCTAGAGATAGAGAATCTAGCTAGATCTAGATCTAGAAATCTAGATCTAGATAGATCTAGAACTATATATAGATCTATCCAAGATCTAGATTCTACATCTAGATCTAGTCTTAGATATAAAATAATGGCACTGTCA
>JAUEKV010150883.1:0-11730 GCA_031833985.1 Ancula gibbosa
CCGCTGAGAGGGCCGGGCTGGGACAAGGGACCCTGGCTCATCTGGAACTGCTGGCTCATAGTCAGGCCCTGGGTGAGGGGAGGCTGGGAGTAGTCCTGTGCAAACGAGAAAACCAAATAAAAAGATTATAATAATAATAATAATGAACATTGTTATAGCGCTCTACCCCACTCAATGAGAGCTCTAGGCGCTTTACAAATTCAATTTCATGTATAGAAAAAAGTAATCGAAAATCTTATTTTAAAAAAAATAACAATAATAATAACAACATTAAATTTTCGTTACAAAATCGATAAAAAACAAACATAACAATTCATGGAGAGTAAATTTAAGTCATTACAATGCAAAAAGGTGCGTTTTCAGATTTTTCTTTATAATGTTTACAGATTTTGACTCCCTAAGATCCCTCGGCAGGTTATTCCAAACAGTTACAGTATGACCAAAATATAAAAATGATCTGCCACCAGTTCTTGTTCTAATTCTAGGGACATTTAATTTGGTCTTATCATCAGATGATCGTAAATGGCAAGCTGGGGCATGAGTTACTAATAAGACTTAATTAACAATATTAACAATAAGACAGCTGAAATATCGGTGAAGAAATCTAAAATAATCCTCTTTTTTTTAAAGTAACAGTAACGCCAAAAAATGCAATACAGCTCAAATATCGGTGAAGAAATATTTACATTTTTTCCCTTCAAATGTAATGCACCAGAAACCAGAAAATGCAATACTATATTTATTTGCAAGAGAAAAAGAAGAAATCTCAAAGGGGCCTTTCTCCTACTTCCAGGGCTAAATCCTCACCTGGCTGTTCTGGCTCTGGGACTGGGTACTGTTGGTAGGAACTCCTCTTGGCTTCTGGCGACGATTGCCACTCCAACCCTTGCCCCCACCTCTCGGGCCACCTGTAATTACGAGGAGGGGAAATAGTTACGGCATAATCATCAAATGAGGAGGGGAAATAGTCACGGCATAATCATCAAATGAGGAGGGGAAATAGTCACGGCATAATCATCAAATGAGGAGGGGAAATAGTTACGGCATAATCATCAAATGAGGCTGTCTAATGCGACTATGGGGAGGGGGAATAGTCATGGCATAATCATCAAATGAGGCTGTGTCTAATGCGACTAGGAGGGGAAATAGTCACGTCATAATCATCGAATATCTAATGCGACTATGAGATGGGGAAATAGTCACGGCATAATTATTGTGGACTGACGTCTTTCTACTAATCACATGTAGAATAGGCATATATCATGGTGTAATGCTAGGGTTAAGGGTCATCAGGATTATAAAAAAAACAACTCATAACCTAGACCCCAACCAGTAAGTAAACCATGCCCCTAGAACCCAAACAGGAAGTGAGACATGCCCCTATACCCCAGACAGGAAGTGAGCCACGCCCCTATACCTTGGTGCATGGGTCCGTTGTTGAAGTGCGGTGCCGTCGGCTGTTGCAGCAGCATGTTGACCGGCATGGGCAGGTTCATGGCCGACTTGGTGTAGGCCCGCTCTGGCCCGATGAAGCCCAGCTGGTCGTGTGTGCGCACAATGGGCTCCTGGTAGTTGGTGTTCACTGGGGAGCAACATCGAGACAATTAGAGATAATAAACATGAAGAATTGAATGTGTTGAAAATAATGAAAACCAAAGTTGAAGAATTGTATGTGTTGAAAATAATGAAAACCAAGTTGAAGAATTGAATGTGTTGAAAATCAAAGTCGGATTAAGTTATACATTAAGAAAATTAAGTTGAGGATTTAATAAATATGTTGAAAACTAAAGTTGGATAAAGTTATACATTAAGATAATTAGAGAAAATAAACGGGGATGAATAATATGTTGAAAACCAAAGTTGAATAAATGAATATGTTGAAAACAAAACTTGGATAAAGTTATACATTATGATGATAAGAGAAAATAAAGATGGATGAAGAATATGTTGAAAACCAAAGTCGGATAATGACTCTTACTCTCAAGGGATTAAGAGCTAAACACACAGCCTCAAGTATTCTTGTGAGAAATATTTAAAGTGACACAAATACGATTAACTCTTCATCTCCCGAGTGACAGATGAGCATCCCGATTATCGGGCACAAATGTAAATAAAACATTTCATTAATAGAATAATAACAATAATATGCACCCAATACTTTATACCGAAGTCGAGAGAAGGATTTCCCTATTTCTACCTACCTCTGTCATAAGCACTGCCTGGCACCAAGAGCTCCCTGGCGTCGAACATGGTGTTGCTCATGAAGCGACCACCCTGAAAGAAAAAACAGAAAAACAAAGTATAAGAGGAAATATACAAACGTTTGACTAAACAACATTGAACTCGTCATTTACATATCTTTTATTTCGATCTTAGAGAAAACAATACTAGTTCAAAAAAAAGGTACTTTACGCCGATTATGAACGTCGAACCGACTTATATCATTAACAAAACAAAAAACTCTCATTGGTATGGCAAAAGTTAATTTTAGTTTAGATCTGTATTATTCTCGATGGGATAAGATTTGACGTGATTTCTTCTCATAAAGTAGTGGCAGGGAGTGTCCAGCCATGTATGAATTTACGGGACTGGTCATGAACTTAGGGGATGGGTCATGAACTTACAGGACTGGTCATGAACTTATGGGATGGGTCATGAACTTACAGGACTGGTCATGAACTTATGGGATGGGTCATGAACTTACAGGACTGGTCATGGACTTACGGGGTTGGTGGTGTTGATGAGCTTGCGTGGCTTGCTGATGCTGACGAAGCACTCCTTCAGGTTGGTCAGCGAGCCCTCCACCAGGCACTTCTGCTCCCTGTAATAGGTCAGCAAGTGGCACCACAGGGTTTGCTGCAAAGCAAGGCAAAAGAAGCGTCAGAATTTGTTTAAATTGCTTCAACTGATTTCTAAGTAATCTTTTTCACAAACAGAATATCATCTTAGATTATATTAAACAGGATAATCTCCTTTAGAAACTCGTATACTCTTAAAATATCAACTTGGAGGCAAAAATGCTTACCCGAGAGAGGACCTTGGGATTTCCAACAATGATCACGCCGTATCTGAAACGGTAGTCAACAATATCAGCATGTTTCCAATCAATCACAAACATAAAATGACCTCAAATATAGAATACACATCATGCTGTCATGACACTAAAGAAGGAAAAATAAATTAATAGCAGATAACAAAACTTTACCTTTCTTTTTTATGAATTTAAATGAGAGAAAAAAATTCTTAAATTAGACATCATTTTTTACTGTTTCTGCGCTAATTTTTCTTTTTCAGGCAGATCTTAAAAAAGTAATTTAACCGGGTGGTTGGGCCGCACAAAACGGTTTTCCGTTGTACACAGGTTTCTTGTTTAGACAATGAAATGTAATAAACAACTACAGAAATGAATTCATTGACAATATGAGTATGAGAGAAAATTTAACAACATTCTGAATAGTATTTCTCCAAATCAATTATTGACAATAAAAAAGACGAAATATATCTTTCATATCCCAAGTTTAGAATTTTATAACAGTCAAAATGCTCAGGCTTTCTCAAAAGTGTAAAAGGAAAGAAAAATTGAAATGTATGGATAATGCTTTATGGCGCAAAATGCAAACTAACAAATGGAGCAGTTAGAGAAACTGACCTGGCACGGGTGAGGGCAACATTGAGTCGACGTGGGTCATTCAGAAATCCAATTCCCTGATGCTCATTAGACCGAACACAAGACAGCAGAATGAAGTCCTTTTCTCGCCCTTGGAAGGCATCCACGCTGGCTACCTCGATTTCCTTTTTAAAAAATAAAGAAATGACACAAGGGCTCAGGAACCAGCAGGCAAGAAATCAACAATATAATAAATTAGGAGTTTGTATTGTATTAATATTCAATAATGTGAAGTCATGATAAATAAGTTATTAAAAATAACGACTATTGAGCAGAGCTAGGCTTCTAGGCATGAGAAAAGACGGCAGCCCACCGCACTTTAAGCTTACCATGTAGAGCTTCTTGTTGAGGGCCCCGTTGAACTGCATGTGCTGCACCTGGTAGGCCCGCTGCCCTTCGTAGGGCGTGATGATGCCGATCTGCTCGGGCTTGATGCCGGACCGCAGCAGTTTGGTGGCCAGCTTCTCAATGTTGGCAGCCTCCGTCCTGGACAATAAAGTGCAAGAAAAAGAAGACGGTGATGAGAAAAAAAAGGGAAGGAAGTGAAATAGTACCAAGTAAGTAAATTTCTTCAGGAGTGAAACAGTACCAAGTAAGTAAATTTCTTCAGCAGTGAAACAGAACATAGTAAGTAAATTTCTTCAGCAGCAAAACAGAACATAGTAATTAAATTTCTTCAAGACCACAAAGCCCATAAAGCTGGTGCTTATCCAGTTTTGTTTCTGTGGCGAAATGCGAAACGAGTGATCAATAGAAAAGACATCAGTTTCTTGCACATTTTGCTTTGCCAGCAGTATTGGTGATGGTACCCGGAAAAAAATTGTTAAGTATCTTTCCCAAAGGCATTACATCAAACTGAGAGTCGGCAGAAATGTGAACTGAACCCACAACCATTTGGTCATGAGTCAAAAGCGCTAACCACTCGACCACGATGTCGCACTGGGACAGTGACTTAGGAGCTGAATTTAAAAATAAGTTTCATATCCGGAAGGGTTTTTAATAAAGATAAAACTCAATGGTAATAGCGTTACCTATTCAAGTAAGACGTTCCAGAGCTGGATATTTCCTCCGTGCCAAAAGTGCTGTAGAAGAACATGGGCTTGTCTGGCTGGGGCCATGGGAAATCCATGTTGGGCCTCAGGCGGTCGGCTGTAGTGAGAGAGAGATGATAAGAAATAGTTTATTGCCTCCAAAGAGCACATCGTTTTGTCGTCACAGCAAATATAACAATAATGACATCATATAATTAGGGACAAATTCACAAATTGAACACAATCTACAAAACCATTACATTCAAGATGAAAGAGGGACAGACAAACAAACTAAAGGCATTCGGCCACTGCACAATAAACACTACTTACAGGCAGTGACGCCGTTCTGCAGAGAGCCCTCGTAGAAGATGTTGGACGGGAAGCTGCTGAGTGCCGGGTGCATGCGGTACTGCACCTGCAGGCGGATGGGCCGAATGCCCAGCACCACCAGCCTCTCAAACAGCGACTGGGACAGGCCGGCGCGCGCAGCCTTCTTGCACATCACCACCGGGCCCAGCTGGCAGTGGTCGCCCACCAGGATCAACTGTCAGGGGGAACCAAAGAAATTGTGAATAGAAGATTGCAATGTTACATCATAACGCGTAATAATGTTTATCGATCACATTGGTCGCCCACAAAGATAAACTGTCAAAGGGAACCAAAGAAATCGTGAATAGAATATTGCAATGTTACGTAATATCGCGATAATAATAATGTTTATCGATCACATTGGTCGCCCACAAAGATCAACTGTCAGAAGGGGAACGAAAGAAATCGTGAATAGAATATTGCAATGTTACATCTTATCGCAATAATAATAATAATGTTTATCGATCATATCATTGATCATATATATGAGGCTGTTGACCCAAATTATAACATACATTGAACATATCAATAGGTTGTAACTGACTTCCTAATTGGATAATAAAAAGCTGAATAAACCTATTTTAAATAAAGATGAAAACTTGAAAGAAAAATAACAACCTCTGTGAGAGGGAATGAAAGAAATAGTATTTAAAACGTTAATTCAACAATGTTCCAAGTTAGCTCAATGTGACTGTTGAATTGTAAACATAGCAGGCCTTTAAATGGCTGGTGAAAAAACTACCAGAAAACTTTTTGAATGTAGCATTATTTACAACACTACACCAAAGTTTTGACAATATTTGATTTATTGTGGAGTGCATTCCAAGTTTTTTTTAAAGTCAAGACTAAATAATTGAAGACGATCAACTAAGCAGCCCCTGACCCAAGCGGAAAACATTTGAAAGCTTACCTGGCGACAGCCGAGGATCACGGGGATCATGCATTCTGGTTCGGTGGCCTGGGTGCTTTCGTCGATGAGAACTGAGCTGAACTGGAGTTTGGCCAGCCGGGGGTCCCCAGCACCGACACAAGTGCAGCAAATCACATCAGCCGCCTGGTGGAGTAAGATGATGAGGAAAAATAAACACAACATTCCAAATCAAAGCACCAGTAAATACAAACAGAGTACTGCAAATGACTTGGTCTTAAAAACGTCGAAAAATCTAACTATTTATCAAGATCTATCTACAATTAGCTCTAAAGATCACCTCTTATGTTTATCATTCTTGTCTGAAATCAGACTATCGATAAAAATGTACAGGTCTGCAAACAATTCAAAGTTTAAGAAGAAACGTGAACCTCGAGTTAAAATGAGATATCATTGCAAAGAAAGCAATAAAAACAAGGACCAAAATTTAAAAAAACAAAGACTACTAACAAAATTATCCTTTAAATTGTATTTGCTGAAGTGTGAATAAAGATAAAACTATACGGGTCTTAGTCAACACGCACCTGCAAAACCTCCTTCTCACACTGCTTTTTCAGCGCTCTATATCTCTTTTCATCTCCTGACGACAGCTCTCCAGTCTCATCTTTCAGCTGTTGTAGCTTGTTCAATTCGGGTACGCTGGAAGAAAAATCATAAATTGTAGAGCTCTTAAAATTTATAAATTTTCAATACTCTTTATTTATCCCTGAGGAGCAATTATGAACAGCACAATCAATACATTTAGTTAATTACTATTTAAGAGATGACATTTATGTAGAAAGAAAGAACATAATTAGAGTAGCCTATTCAGATTTGGAGGTATCGTCAAATAAATGGACCATTGACTTTAAAATATACCTGTGTGGAGCGCTTTTTGACTAATCAGGCTAATCTTTTCAACAATTAAATCTGTCTTTTGAAGAGAAAAGGGTTCCCCGCATTTACCTGTCCATGTTTCTGATTTGGTTGTGCAATGCCAGGAAAGAGACGGGTGAAACTATGGCCTCTCTGGATTTGGCACTCAAACGCACTACCTGAGAAGGAGAAGAACAAAAAGAGAAAGTCAATTAAAACATGAAATTTTGAACAAAATAGACCTAGAATCAACTTATTTAAAAAAGAAACGATTTCTATTCAATAAATTCGGTTATAAGATTTTTTTGAGTAACATGTTGTAATAAACTTAATGATAATATCAATAAAATGTGAAATGTGACCCTTTATTAGAAAATGTTTTTACATCAGGAGTCACTTCTTAAAACCTTTGGAGCAAATAGTTGGACAAACAGAAATAGATTATTAAGCCCCTATGAGACAGAGACAACACAAATTGAAAGATAAGGAAGAGAAAATAATCCAGGAATCGGGCGGGTCGAGACCTCAGCGCCAAATCTCCTTCTTTGCCAACAAAGAATATGCGCTCTATCAACTGAGCCAGTTTTTCAAACTTGCTATTCCAGGCAGTTTGACCCTTGAACAAAGAACTTCACTACCATTCTCTACTACCTTACAACCACATCTTTCCTCTATGCCCATTCTTCTTCTGACTTAAATACCACCCGTAGACATAATCCGCTCCTCACTTACCTTGAGTCCAGTTTTGTGTATTTTCTCCGTAAGCTGGTCTACGGCGATGTTGGATGGGGCACACACCAACACAGACCCGTTGTTCTGTTTGACCATGTGGTACACCACAGTGGCAGACGTCACAGTCTTGCCGGTTCCTGGGGGACCCTGACAATGCATAACACACCAAAAACATGAGGCAGGTGACTAAGATAACGAATGCCACAAAATAATCTTCTCCTTTTCTCTCTCTTTGTTACAAAAAAATTATTTTACAGTATCCCACACTTCACCCAGGTGGCGAATGGGTACCAGCACTGCTGGGAAAGTAAACCCGCGAGAACCTGGCGTCTTCTCCAGGGGGGTGATCAGTGATCACTCGTTCCACTTAGCGCCATAGAAACTGTGGATAAGCACTAGCTCTATAGTTGAAGGAATTACTTGAGCACTTTTTTGCGTTTAAAAACAATAATAAAAGGTCCTGAATATGGTGTTAGACAGAATGTGGTTCTCATTTTACTTGACCGAAATGGCAAGCATACCAAAACACCCACCTGAATGAGACTGAGGGGCCGCTGGAGGACAGTCTTGACGGCGTAGACCTGAGAGTGGTTCAATTCGGGCAGGCCTGGGGCGGAGAAGCGTTTGGGCAGGGAGCACTTCAAGGCAATGTCTTCAACCTCGTGGCCCAGCAGCTTGTGGTAAATGTAGCCCCACACAGAAGTCTCATCAACTGCAAATGTCTTTAGCGCAGACTGCATCCTGATAATGAAACATAACACCATAACAACATTTTTAAGGGGTACAAAACTTCAAAACATCCTGATAAAGAAATATAACGAAACCATTAAAATATTTTAAAGGGAAACAATACTTCAAAACATTAAATATATTATTATATCTCTAAAGTTACCGACAAGTTGTAGACCGAATAAATGTGGATACTTGGACAAGGGGCATAACTCTGGATGTTAGATTATCAGTTTAAAAATCTGTCATAAAACCTAAACTCAATAAGATAAAAAAAAATTTGATATAAATTCACCATGGGAACTATCAAACAATTCTACCAACCTCGATACTCCAGCCTCACCTACCATGAAACTATAATCGCGTAAGGCTTGCAGGTGATATATGAAGCTGACGCTACACTAATTTATGAGATATTCTTAAATGATGAGTAAATAATACTCTTTAAAAAATTGCCAACTACATAGAACGTTGTGAAAACGAAATAAACTGAAACTAGTAAACTTTCAATTATAATGACCAAGCAAAACATGACCATTAAATTGGCCATTGCATGCATTTATAGAGGCTTTACACGCTTCAAGATAAATACTGTACCTGTCAAAAGAAGTAGACTTCCATACAAAATCCAGGACAAAGTTATGGGTGCAGACGTCAGGCACACCCGCGCTGTTCTTCAACTCGATGGCAATTTCATCGCTGTGATCTTTGCAACATCAGTAAAGGAAAATGGAATCAAAACCCATTGAACAATGGTAATTTGTTTAAGAAGTTGACGAGAATGTAAAAGCCGAAGGTGGAGACTATTTACTTTGAGAAACAAAATAGTTAAATCATTACTTGCTTACGTTAAAGCTGTAGACAAATCAGTGACTGAAATTATAAAAGGATACTGTCTGGAATTTTGATGACATGGCCAACCCCTGCCCAGGGCTTTTGAAGCTCTCCAATGTAGCGCAGTTTCAACTCATCTCCGTGCATCAGTTTCATTTCTGGAAGAAGATTTTTATGGGAACAAAAATAAAGGTTTAGAAAATTCTTTAAATGGTCTAAATTAAATTTCTATCATAACAGAAAAATAGTATGATTCTCAAAGGAAATTAAAAAAAATATATAATTGCACAAATAACAATACTGTATTGGAAAAACACTGACTGTCAAGGAGAAGGGGAAAGGGGGGAAGAGAACAATGAACGAAATTTTAAAGTAACTAAAACACAAAAGATTTCAGCCAAACATTAAAACTTTAAACAAAAGAAAGCTCCAAGACCAACGGTAGCATGATCCAATCAAATAAAGACAGGAAAAAAAAATCATATAATGTATGTGTTTATGGACATAACAATTCAAAATAAACCAACAGCCAACTGAGAAGACATACCATCATTAGCCTTGGACAAGACGAAGTAAGCAATGTGCTTCTTGTTAAGGCCAGTGTCCCATCGGACGACAATGTTGCCCTGCGTCTGCGATTCTTTCAGCCGCTTGTCATAGTCGGCCTCTAACTTGACCAAGGGTCCAAAGATGTTCTGATACTGGTAAGCATCATCATACCTACAAGAAATACACAAACAAATCCAATAATGTCAATCAGTTACTCGCTTTATCTGAACTAACAACATAATATTGCTAATTTTAATTAAAGGACAGAGCTGATTCATTTTATTCAAATGGTTTTGAGTAGAATCAAGGCAAAATAAAACCACAAAAGTCTTAGATTAGTAATAGTAATGTTCGATCAATAGGACAACGCTTCAAAGAATGATCATCACCTCAACTGGACCTGTGTGGGCTCCTCGTCAAGTCCAGTCCTCTCAAGGTCTTCAAGTTTAGCGTCTGGATTATCCTGGTTAAAATGACACATTATCAAAAAAGAATGAAAATCTTGAATTCAAACACAAAGTCCGTCAGAAATATGGTTTCCATTAATAAGTTAATTGTTTACACAATAAACACTGCATTTCGAAAATCGACCAATGCCCCATACATTACAGTGAGATGAAGAAAAAGATTTGTATGTAAATTAAAACTAGTTCCATTTTGAAAAATCCCTGCCAACAATATGCGGTCAGCAAAATCTTTCTCAAGTAAACATGCAAGCTCTTCAAAATATCTATTAGTACTGCTAAAAATATGGTATATTTAAAATAGAATCAGCTGATCAGACTGTAAATGCTATAATTGTGATTGTAATGTATCACGACTTTTAAAAACAAACTACAATGGACCGCCTTAGCCTAAAAATGGAAAACATTATTTTACTTTAAGGGTATCAATTTACAGATAATATTATTGATTTTAGGCATTCTAACAACAAACCTTCCAAAGTTCTTCCAGTTTGTTAATTTGCTGAGCTGTGATCTGACGAGCCCTCATCTGATCCTGTTCACTGGGAACCTTAACAAGCCAGGACAGAAATGATCTGTCGTTGATAAGTGGCTGCCACTGACTCGGGTCCCTGGAATAGAATCAATGAATCCACTTTACATAGTATTTGAGGGCCAGTACTAACATTTACAAACTGAATCTAAAGGATTTTTCACAATTTGAAAAAAAGAAGAGAGGATAATTAGCCTTTCTATTAATGCCAGACAGCATTTCATTACTTGAAAGTTCAATAAATCAAGCATGATTATGATAATGTATTGTGTAAATTATTCTCAGCAGAATATGGTCGAATCATACATGTTACGGTACGGACAACTTATAAAACTTTATTTCAATATATGATAGAAGACAACCTCAAGATGACAAGTAATAAAAGGAAGCGATAATTACCAGTTCATATCTTTCAGATTACTCAAATTGGCACAAGGGTGTCGACACAACAGCACCACAACAGATTCAGCTTTGGCAGGAATAAAGCCGAGGAGGAACACATTGCGACATCCACAGTTGTAGCATTCTAAGACGGTCTCCCCAAGGGGCCCATCTTTGTGCAGTGTCACTTCCTTGGTCTTGGCCCTCACCAAGTGGTTGATGATATGGCTACAAAACGTCAGAGAAAGGAAATTAGTGTGTGAGAACCATTTACCAATAGTTCATTTAAGAGACGATATACATCCACCATTCATTTAAGTCTCTACTAACTCAAAGTTTCTTCAGTATAGAAACAACCACAATGTGTGAAGACTAGTGACTCATGAAAATAAACAAGCGCCTCATTTTGATAGGACAATTTGATTTGGAATGTAATTAAAATTACATTATTGTCTTTTAGGTAAGGTACAAAAATAATCATTAACTAGATCTGCCGTCTTATGAAAAAAGGACGAAAATCGAAATTTTTGCAATATAGAGTTATTGGTATCGGCTTAAAGATAATTTTTTCCTCTATCATTCTACATAGATGAGAACTGGAACAAGTGATTTAAGCGGAAAATCAAGACCAGCGCGGAAACTCCATGCACATTTTTTTT
>JAUEKV010153104.1:0-11692 GCA_031833985.1 Ancula gibbosa
ACTACGCACATGTGCGCACACAGTTCGTTCACTCCAATCACAACACAACGCCACGCCAGCCGGCTTTTGAAGGAAGACCGAAGAGAGTTTTGCGTTCACTGGTTCACTCGACACTCCGTCAACCCAGTTCCTTCCAGTACGCACCGAGCTGCGCTACAGGTGACCGCGACATGTTAGTGTTAGTGACTCGCCTTCCTCCTCGTCTCGACTCTCGGTCTCGAGTCGCAGCCGCCGCCCCGCCCACCTCAAGAAGCAGCAGACGACACACACCGAGCGCGAGCACCGTGCGTTGTTCATTTCTTTCTTTCTTTTCTTTTCCTTCTGTCCCTGCGACACACCTTGATAAGATCTCAACTTGTTCTGATCCAAATTTAACATTATTTTCAACTCACCTTTCCAACACAGGTGACAAACACAGGAAGTTTAAGTGCCAACACACACGTCATACTAAGGAAATGTAGCTCTTGATTGAATGGACCATAATAGTATGACATCATCGGCGATTCGGGGGCTAACAACGGTTAACTAGCAAGGGGAGAGTAGAATGTACTCACTCGTCGTCCATTCTTATAGTAATACTAATCGTACCGAGTTGGTTTTTTTCGGACAGCTCAAGCCTGTACATGGTGACATCACGACTACTACGGCTCATTGCAAGTTGTTATCGTATCTACATCGTCGGTGTGAGCACGTCATTTCATTAAGGCTAAGGCACATCAACCCAACAATGACGACTCTAAGTTAGGACAGTTGTTCTAGAATTATAGAATTGAAAATATCAAACTTAAACTTGTTTCCTTCTAACATAAAATAGGTCCATTTTGTGTTCGAGGTGCTGAATGTAATATAACAGACAGACTTATATTACAAATTTGTGGTTATATTTTGTTATATTTTCAACGTGACTTTGATGAGATGGATATACTTATAAAGCATTATGTTGTTTTAAACAGGGATACAAATTAAAGTAGAAATACCTACGCCTTTTCTATGACAATTGATAGGAATGCAGTGGATCTAGTTGAGCTAGAAACCGAAGACAAATTGAAATTGGCCAACAGATGAACAGAGACAGGCAGACTACATGGACCGTCAGATGTACAGAATGTCAGACATACAGAGTGTCCTACGTACATAAGCAGACATAATATTATGTACAGATACATACATTATAATATGCACATATACAGACAGACGTACAGAGACAGGCATATTTACATAGACAGACATGTGTACATAGACATACATACGAACCAAAGAGAGAGACAAGACATCCGACATACACGTCCAACAGGGACAGGACAAAAAATTCAAAAAAAAACACACAAAAAACAAATGTCCCTCGTTCGATAAATTAGAATAAAGAGGCTCGTCAATAAATCATAATATTATTATGATTATTGTTGTGGTTGTTTTCTCCCAAACAATTCGAACCGCATTTTTCCATTGTGTGATACTAGCTAGATCTAGCTAAATGAACAAAGGGGTCTAGACTACTCTAGACAGGGCTAACGGAACGGATCGCAGTGTAGCAAGGCGCCTACAGAAATCATCCGTTTAATGAGATGGATAAACGGCAAGCATTAACTTTAAGGTTACATAGAAATATAACCGCATTAAATAGTATATGACAGTGAGAGGGAACATCTGGTTGTCACCATAAGTAACCCTAAAGTTTAATGAATGAATATTAATTAGCACAATTTGAGCCGTTCCGTTTCACGCTCTGGTTGGCCGCTTTTCGAATTTCGATACGGACTTGAACACATCGACTCATAGACTGAGACTTGAGCGTTAGGCCCAACTTAAAATGGAAACCATATACATTCTCTTTCACTGTTGTCACAATAAGCTTATGGTGGTTCTAATTGGAAGTGACCCTAAAATTAAGGTTTACCCATGAACACTTATTCTAAAACTTCAATGAGGGGTGTGGGTATTGTGTGTTCAAATGTGTGTGTATGTGTGTGATTAAGCGTATGTGAGTGTATTGCCGATGACTGGGTGTCCTCTGGTTGAAGTTGAAGGGTGCGTATGAAGTATTTACTATGCGTCACCCATTATTTATGGTGGTACACTCTACACCTACACACATATATATTCACAGGTAAGGCATTATGAGAACACACCCATTTTGCGTGACGTGTTACGCCGTATACGATGGAGTGTAACATCATGACGTCACTTGGCTAATTAGTGCAAACAGAATTTAAGAGGGGTGGTGGAATCGAACATAAGATGGGCGATCACATTATTAATACACGTATATATCGATGGATTGATAGATGGGTGGGTGAGTGGATGGATGGATGGACGAATGAATAGGTATTATATTATGGGAGGGAGTTATGTTGGGATGCTTTTAATGACAACTGAAGTGGTGATCATGTGGATGGATGAAGCGAGAGATGGGTTAATGGATGGATGAAGCGACAAACTAATGATGGATGGAAAGACGAAAAACATGATAAATAGAATCAGATAAATTGAGAAAAATATGAAGGAATGTATGAATATGGATCGATAGGACACATTAGAGAACATAGAGAACACCCCAAATTAACAGTATGGCTTATTATGGTGATATTGGCCTTGCAGTTGCAGAACAAACTAAACACGCCCCCAAGTCCGTCCACTAATGTTCTATTCTTCTTCATATCAGCAAGGACGGATGTTACGTCATAGTGGGAGTTACGGATGTTACGTCATAGTGGGAGTTGCGGTTATCATGGCGCGCATGGACCACTCAGCACTAAATCTAGACTTGCGTGTCTTGTGGACTATTAATTATCAGATATAAAATATCGTTCTTCAATATATCGATTCTGTATAATAAATACTCCTCAAGACACAATAAGTCGAAGGTTTATCCCACTGCGGCACTCGGTGAGTTGTGTTGCCGTCTGCTATCAGAGTCGGATAGAATCTCTTCCATTTTCGAGTAGGCTGGTTAGCTGCCTCTGTCCTCTAGTGCCTGATATCACCTCCAGTCAGTGCAGTCAGAGCCCACGACAGCATTCCTTCCTCATTTTCCTGTAAGCAAACGTGGAACATGACGCCAGACATTCGAACTTCAGATTTGGTGGGAATGTTCCGTGGCCATGGCATTTTTGGCAGCGCAAGGCGACAATGCGACAATGTGACGAGGCGCGTCATTGGTGCAGTCATTTGAAATAGCAACTTAGTAAATGCATAAACAATACGAATAACTTCTAGGAACTTGCCCTCTGACTATAATAACTAACTTTTTTATTTAAAAAAAACATGTCTTTTTTATTAAATTAATTCGCCTTTTCGTGATGCAGATATATTTACAACAACAAAAACAAGAACAAGAACAAGATCAAGAACAAGATCAAGAACAACAATAACAATAACAATAACAAGAAGAACAAGAACAAGAACAAGATCAATAAAAAGAACAAGATCAAGAATAAGAACACGAACAAGAAAAAATATACATTTGTAAATCGCACAATTACATCTAAATGCCCTAAGACGAATTTCTTATTTCCAAACAAGGATACTTGATCTATTTATTCATTTCCATTCAGAATTCTTAATAACGTTGGCCACGACGTAACCGTCATAAATAAAGATCCCTAATTAAAAATAAATGAATCTAGAGGGGGGACACAACAGGTGCGACTGGAGCGAAGGCCATTAATTACAGCATGAGCTAATAAACCGGAAGTGGTCATCGATCACCGATCCTAAACTGGTGACGACTGTCGTGCACTGGTGTCATTCGCCTCGCCATGCTAGTTATTAATAAAGAGCTATTTTAGAGGGGTCACGCAGGTCATACGGGTCACAGGTCGCCCGTGCACCATCCATCCATCAATGAAGGAGGAGGAGCAGGTCCCTCTAGGCCCCTCTGGGTTTCTATGGGCTCCTCTAGGCCCCTTTGGGCCACTCACTTGGTCAAGTGGTCAAGGGTTTCCCCACTCCACGGTGGTCAAGCCGGCCACGTGACAGGAAGACGCGATACGTCCACAGTCCAGGGCTGGGTCATCATCGCACTCCGTGTGACCTTACAGTTAGAGGATTCGTGCTAACATTACGGCTTGTTGTTATCATGTTGCATGTGCAAATTCATCATTATGGGCAAATCAATCAATTCAAAATATTATTCATCAGATCTCCATAGCTGCTGTTGTCGTCAACGTCTTCTTCGTTATTAAAATCGTAGTCGTCAAATGCCATCATCGACATCGTCATCATCACTTTCATCATCACTTTCATCATCATCATCGTCATCATCACGTTCATCATCACTTTCATCCTCATCATCATTATCATCAGCAGCACTATAGAGCCCATTCAGCCTGTGCTCATGTCCCACATTTTCACACCCTTCATTATTATCATCAATTCAGTAGTATAGCTAGCCAGTAGTTACGTGTAAATTGAATTAAACTCATAGAGTGTAAAAGTTTGACGTCATCTGCAGAAGCTAACCAAACGTGTCGTGTCACTCACTGCCCGCCTGCCAAGTGCCAGGGAGGGCGTGACGTCACGAAGTCGCGTGCATTATTCACCCCGTACCTGTCGCTCGTGAGCAGTTCCGGTTGGTTGGGCGGTCATCGCCAAATTATTCATGGAGACTCCTCCTACGTCACGCTTCCAGCGGTCTTCTTCACTTTCAAGATGCGCGCGTGTCTTGTCATACCTCGTGGGATATTCGTCTACCATTCTGACATCTTTATCCTACAGGGACGTGAGGCAGAACTGTCACGGTTCTTTATTTCTATCACTGACTAGATCTGATTTTATTTAGTGATCTGTCCATCTAAATCGAAAGTTACTGTTAAAGTTTGAGACAAGTTATTTAATGCGAGAGTCTGGGAGTGGGGGCAACATAATAATTATCACACGCAAACAGACTGAAACAAAGGGTCGGGGAGGACGAGAATGATAGGCAGGAGAATGTTTGTATGTGTATATTTTGTTGGTGAGTGTAAGAAAGAGACAAAGAGATTCATACAGAGAGGAGCAAAGAGATTCGCACATAGAGAGAGAGAGAGAGAGAGAGAGAGAGAGAGAGAGAGAGAGAGAGAGAGAGGGGGGGGTGGGGAGGGTTGAGAGAAAAGGAGGAGAAGGAGGGGGAAAGGGGTTCAGTGGGAAGTGGAGGGGAGATGAGGATTACGATCTGAAGATGATAATAAAGATGATGGTAACGATGATGATGATGATGATGATGGTGACGACGATAACGCTGATGTCGACGAAGACGTTGACGATAATGAGGATTTTAAAAAAATTAAATTAATGGTGGTAACGGTGACTTTGCTAATCTTGACATTTAAAATAGTTTATGGCTAAGATAAGAAATGCACGTGGAATGCTAAGCAGGGGCGTCACGTCAGCCAGGGCCTGGGGTGTTTGCACTAGTTCACCACCCAACGAATCAAAGCATCTACAATGGACGTCAGCATAATTAACGAAGATGTCAAATGTAGGGTCTGTTTCCTTTTGCTTTGTTTTGATTTTGTTGTCCCTTGTTTTATTTATTGTGGGTTTTTTATTAATTTGGTTTAGCGAGTTATTTGCTGTGTTGTAGTCGTTGTCTTAAAGGGATAGTCTCATCAATGCATTTAGATAGCGCTTTTCACCGATATAGTCTCAGTCGCAAGGCGCTTTACACGGTAAATCTGCCGCAGCAGGCCTGATCCTGCAATTTATCATCTCAAACTCCACGGGGAGCATACAGAGTATTATACATTTTCCCTAGAAATATCTAAACTAGACCTCTAACTAACTGCTATATTATTGCACGTACATTATCATACACGTTACATAATAATAATACAGGTAACACACGGCAACAGACGATAACAGACTGATTCCATAACGTTATGGCAAAGCTGTTGGAATCGTAAAACAATTACCTACCTAGAATAATTCATGACTGTAATATATGTATAACAGTATAATTTTGGCAAGCTTACGTTGTAATATGGCAGGTCTACGCCCCTCCCTCATTCCGCCCAGTACGCCCCTCTTGTGAGTCAATGTAAGCCTTAAGCCCCTCTCTGACTCTGTGTCAATAAGTCAAAACTGCGATAAGGGATTTCACGGCTTTCCCCCCGACAGTCGACAGGCAACCAAGTCACGTCAAGACGAAACGGGGTTAAACTTTAAGGTTACGTATAATAAGACCAGATTTAGTCTATGACTGTGAAATAGAATTTACCTGGTTTTCCTCAAGAGTCACCATAAAGGTTGGGTTTACCTAGGGATTTCCAGGAGTTGGGTTCCGGAGACAAGCACTTTCTCGGCGCTTAGGTGTGTCAAATTATAATATTATTAATGTCCATTTTCTTCCAAACTGACCATACGCGAAGCCTTCTTTCAAAATGCAAACGGAATCTTTTGTTATTGTAAAGAATCAAACAGTTTATTAAATTAAGAATCAAACAGTATATTAAATTAAACTCTAAACTAAAGGGGCTGAACAAGACTGTTCATGACGTGGTATTTCTTTTGTTATTGCTGTGTATTAACTTTAAGCAGTATGGAGTTGGTTTTCAACTTATTTTAGAATTCATATTTTGTTTAGCTGCAGCTGTTGTGGTGGCCAATAATATCATCCTACAAAATAAAAGCTCTTGTCCACGAAATGTGAAAATGCACCTGGAATAAATATTTTCTTATATGGGCGATACAGAATGTCAAAGTAAAAATACAACAACCAATAGGTGAATAACAAGCTCTCTCAATCCCTCTCTGCGAGTACGGTGACACAATCTCCTTCTAGTCAGGTAAATAGAAACTTCAGGGGGGTTACTTGCACTTAGATAAAATAAATAAATAATAACTAGCATAACACTATTCTATCAATGAAAGAAAATCCTTTTCTGATGTTTTCTTTATTATAAGTGAGCCCAAAAGGTTAAGGCTTATCTTCAAATTAAAAATCATCCCACGTCTTGTCTGACATTTACCTCCCTTTCTTCCCCAACCTTATCAACTTTTCCCTCGCAAAAGAGCTCTGCGTGATATTTGCCTATCCTGACTTCATGCGTCGATCTTCTTCCAAATCAAATGTATGCAATGCAAAGGCTCGCAAAGAATCATAGCGGCTCACAGAGGCTTATGGCGGCTTGTGGCGGCTCTTGGTGGCTCTTGGCGGCTCACAGCGGCTTAAGGGCGGAAGGGCGGAAGATGTCAAAGGTTTCCAGTTCAAACGACAAGAAAAAAGACAAGAAATGTCGTGTGACGTGACGAAAGAGACATTGCGGCATTACGACATTGCGACATGCTCAATCTGCGACAATCGGATATGCCCAGTCAATGGTGCGTGTGCATTTCATGTTGTCCCCTGGTGTGTCACTTGAGTAAAATTACATTCCATCAAAGCCATGGTGCCCATAGAACGGGTGCTTATCCCTAGTGTATGTGGCGCGAAGCTGAATGAGTGATCAATGAACATCCAAAATTAAATTCCCTCAAAGCCTTGGTGCCCATAGAACTGGTGCTTATCCCCAGTTTATGTGGCGCGAAGCTGAATGAGTGATCAATGAGCATCCCCCGTAGAAGACGTCAGACTATCGGACCCCTGATATGCAAGTATGTTGAATGCAAATGATTCCCTCAAAAGACTCTAAATGCATGTCACAACGCCAGGCAGACAACACTTTCAACTACTAATGCTTCCTTCATTTCGTTTTGCTAATATTTTGATTATATTCCATTGGTATTGTTCTTTTTTGACGGTTTACAATTTTTTGTCTGACTGCTTTTCTTTATTCATAGCGTGTCTAGAATGTTCAAATGTCCAAAGCGAAATCCCATGTTTAATGAACTACACCACTCCCGTCGCGTCCCGCTAAGAAGGTGGTACCGAAACGGGTAACCTAGACTTACGTATCTTGTGGCGTTTAATCTATAATATATAATATAAAATAGCATTCCTTTAAGTATCGATTATATATATATACAATCTTTATAAAATTATGCTCAACAAGACACATAAGTTTCAGAGATTATATTACCATTTACAGAGAATTGTGAAGTCAATGAATGTTATACGCAAAATCTTTCAGATCCCTGTACATAGACATGCGTCACCGTTGAATAGAGGCCCTTTTCTCTAAAATGAGGTGAGACAGTGTCTGTCTACAAGCTTTTTATTCAAATAGGAGGGCTACGCAGTTTTCTTTTTCAAAAGGTTTATGTACGCATTCTAGATCTAGTCATGGAAAGGTGTGTCCTTAGGAAGCGTGAAATAAATGATAACAGAAGAGCAGGGTGTTGCTGTTGTCTTCTTTTGTTTTGTGTCGTTTTATGAATTTTGATTTAATTTGAAGAAAATATGTTTCAAAACTTCGTTTCAATTCTGTCTTTTTAATTGGCATAACGATTGTGCTTACTACACAACTGCAAAGGGGTGTTAGGGTCTAAGTTATTAAGTATCTCTGTGAAAAGTCCAACAAGAAGTGTACCTCATGAGAGTAAAAGGAAACTTATCTGGTTTTCATTCGAAGTAACCATAGAGTTTTGGTTGTCCATGTCACTGACTGGGTAAACCTAGACTTCAGTGTCTTCTGACTGGGTAAACCCATTAGAAATAACCCTAGAGGTTTGGTTGACCACTGACGGGGTAAACCTAGACTTTAGTGTCTTGTTGAGCATAATACATTAAATGGAAGTACTATTTTGACGAAATATATTAAATGATTATATATTATGCACTTATAATATTGATTCTCCACTTGTCTGTCTGTCTCTGTCTGTCTCTGTCTGTCTCTGTCTGTCTCAGTCTCTGTCTGTCTCTGTCTGTCTCTATCTCTATCTGTCTCTATCTCTCTGTCTGTCTCTGTCTGTCTCTGTCTGTCTCTATCTGTCTCTGCCTGTCTCTGTCTGTCTCTATCTGTCTATGTCTCTGTCTGTCTCTGTCTGTTTCTGTCAGTCTCTGTATGTCTCTGTCTGTCTCTGTATGTCTCTGTATGTCTCTGTCTGTCTCTGTTTGTCTGTCTCTGTCTGTCTCTGTCTGTCTCTGTATGTCTCTGTCTGTCTCTGTCTGTCTCTGTCTCTGTATGTCTCTACCTGTCTCTGTCTGTCTCTATCTGGCTATGTCTGTCTCTGTCTGTCTCTGTCTCTGACTGTCTCTGTCTGTCTGTAAGTCTGTCAGACATAACTATAAATACAGACAGACAGACAGTCAGAGAGAGACAGACAGATGGACACACACATGTACAAATAATGTATGCCAGAAACACCCAAAGACAATACCTCTGACGGTATGTCGAAGTTCCACGAACAACTCAAGCGAGCCAGACAAAACTTAAAAGGAAATTCCGTCACTGAAGCGAAATGTACAAGTCTTAGTCAGTGGTACCTGGTAAATTCTTTCGCACTTGATTTCCTCGCAAAAACACAATGGACAAGTATTCTTATTGCTGGTGTTACGTACCATATCATGTCTTCATGGGGAAAAGAAAAGAAAAAAATAACGTTCCGGAATCGGGCCATAACAGGAGCTAATATATATATATATATCTGGATCTAGTTACGTCTAGGCCTTCGTTGTACAAGGGTATTGAGGTAGTGCACTCAACCATCGAAAAAAAAGTAATTCATTTAAGGCCATGAGGCCCATAGAGCTGGTGCTGATCCCAGTTTCTATGGCGCTAAGCGGTACGAGTGATCAATGGACACCCCCTGGAGAAGACGCCAGTTTATCGCAGGTTTACTTAGTGCTGGTACCCATTTGGAACCTGTGTGAAGTGTGGGATAGTGTAAAATGCCTTTCCAAAAGGCATAACGCCGGGGTGGTAGAACCCGGTGTCTTTCGGTGCGTAGTCCAAAGCGCTAACCGTTACACCACCGGCGTCACACAACCATCGAATACATATGTGTAATAAATCGAAATATTCGTATATAGTGCATATAAATGTAGTATATATTAGCGTTTCTTGTGTTGGTTTATATGAAGTGTAACACGCATCACATGTAGACAGACAGACAGACATCCAGACAGACAGAGACAAACAGACAGACATAGACAGACAGACATAGATAGACAGACAGACAGACATAGACAGACAGACAGGCAGAAGGACAAAGAAATGTATGATTGTGTATAAATGTATTGATATAACTGCCCATAATTGCCCCTCGTGGATAGATTAAAAGTATTGAACTTGAAAATTGAAATAGGTAGACAAAAGAACAGATTTACAATGAAGAAACAAGGAGAAAAAAATGACATTTTCATAGAGTATCCCCATAGATCTCATACGTCATGTGTTTATAACAATTATACTATTATAGTCAACAAAGGGTTAATCCTAAACACGAGCACTGCCTAATCCCTTCAGAAGATTACGTCCAAACGATGGATTAACCCTTTTACGGCGACGCGTTGCCTCCTGTAAGTATGACGTACAGGACGTGGGCTTGGTGTCAGACACATTAATCATAGCGTTTCAATTCAAATAGATGTTCATATTTCCAACAGTACGTGTACTGCTACGAAGGACTCAGTGACCTCTAATGTAACTTAATAATACTTAGATAGCTCACTGTCCATTTCTGTGTAGTAGTATTAAAAACTAATTACGATAATAAATAAATAATAATAAATAAATAATCGTAATGATAACAGAAGATGAAGAAAAGAAGAAGAAGAAGAAGAAGAAGAAGAAGAAGAAGAAGAAGAAGAAGAAGAAGAAGAAGAAAGGGGTTAATATAATAACTTCAATATAATCTATTAAGATCAATGTGTTTATAACTAACAATACGATTGCTTTTTTATGAATATAAGAAAAATGCATGTAATTACTTTCGATAGGATAATAAAAAATAATATAATATCCTTTAAATCAATAAAACCTATCATATCTTATTTTATCATTTTTAGAAAGAAAAAAACTAGTTAATACAAGATGCCATGATCTTCGCTTTTATTCAAGGTATACACAATCAACTCACCCCAAAACGCTTCAACGTTTTAGTTAGATCTAATTATCTCCAATGACCAGCTTCTGAGCCACAGCAAGACTTCAAGCTTCAATCTCCTTCTAGAACGAATCCACGATCGCAAAACCACACAGATGTTCTTTATTTCCCTAGTAGTCTAGTACGACATGTAGTATACAGTATACTGTATAGACGCGCTTGTACAACAATAGATACTGCACGATTAAGGATCTACACAGACAGTGAGGGAGAGCGGGGAGACTCGTAAGAAGAAGTCCCAGTAGCACCAACTCTCTCGTCACCTTGCCTGCCTGTCTGACGTCCTGGCGAAATGACTGACGGACTGACGGACGACCCGACGATCTGATCTGGGGATCTGGTCCAGGCTCAATGACATGGGACAATAATAATATCACACAATACCATCATACGTCACAGGTAGGTGTGGAAAACAGACAGCCTTACCTTACCCTCTCCCCCAAACCTGAAGAATAAGAGCCGCAATGTAGACAGACAAACAGACAGACATACCCAATCCCCTTCTCCCCACCCACAAAAATCCCCACAACACCAACAACAACCCAATAACCCCCTGTCATTTCTCTCCTCCCCCACCCCCACCCTTTCGAACCCTCCCTCGCTCGATAGAACGCATTGTCATAATCTTCAACCAACCAGGAAAAGCAAGGGTCCGTCGTCTCCCCCTTCCCCTGTTTGATCCCTTCATTCCCTCCCCTCCCCCTTAGTCCTAAACCCAAATCCATTG
>JAUEKV010154215.1:0-11686 GCA_031833985.1 Ancula gibbosa
TTATATTATTAGTTGAGAGCTAAATTTTAAATTGTTTGATTCCATTTATATTTATCTTACTCTCAACTGTGGCTTCTTTTTGCTATAATACCCTTGGGAAAGGTATGTTATACTACCCCACACGTCACCCAAGTTCTAAGTGGGTACCAGCACCAATACTGATGGGGAAGTAAAAACATGTGAGAAACTGGCGTCCTCTCCATGGGTATTCATTGAACACTCATTCTGCTTAGTTTAGAGCCATAGAAACTGGGAAGAAGCACCAGCTCATGGGGCTTCACGGTCATGAAGGATTAAATTATAAGATAAAGATTCAGACTAGACTACATACATGTACATAGTGTCATGATGTGTATAATATGTGACTACGCTGTGACTATACCTCTTCTCTTTCAGTTGAGCCTCTCATTTTTAATAACCTGAGATCATGCGCACACACCGATGGACAGGGATTTCTCAAATTAACTAACGCATTAAATATTAAATTACAAGTAATCATCATACATGGACGACCATTGAAGAACAAAGACAAAATCAAATAAATTGGAAGATTCAAATTTAATTCAAACTGTATTTTTATTGTTGATGGTGACATAATATACAATAGAGAATTCCACAGTGACTATCCTTTATCCACGTCAATCCCAGCGTACTTCCAGGTCACAACATTAGAATGATTACAGTTACACAACTTGTTACTCACATAATACAACATTGTGTACAATAATAAAGTTGAAGCAATGTCATTCATAATATTACACGATTACACGTCATATATAATATGTATTGTATTACAAATTAAAATTAAAATAATGAAATAAAGGATTTATCTTATAACATACATTTGGGGCACATAAAATAAAAAAGATTTAAAACATAAAGGCATAGTTCTCATTTTAATTTTTTTTAAGTAATAGTATTACAACATCAAATCTCAATCATTCTTTCTGCAAGTTCTTTGAGAGTGAGAGTACTGAGAGCCTTAGTGCTCGTTAGCAAGTAAATAATTATAAATTATAATAATTTTTACTAGATTTTGTTATAACTATTATTAATTTATTATAATATAATCATTTTTATAATGATAATGTATTGTATACATGTATTATCAAATGCCTATAAATCATGTTTTTAAATAGAGATTGGGATACAATTCCGAGGCCAGGATGTGCCCATGATGATGATAGCCTTCACTTGAAGGGAAGAAGCTTTCCTCTTACAATTTAAAAAGTAAGAATAAAAATCCATCATAATACATGCAGTAACAATTGAGTAGATTGAGTTGATACATGTAATATATATTTATCCCCATAAAAATAATTCCTTTTGTTTTTTAACAAAGAAACTTAAAAGTAAATTCACGGAGAATACAAAAAAAAATTCTTTTCTTAGGAAATTAATAAATCCTTAAAAATCAAAATTCTAATTTTAAAAATATCTCCTCTTTTTAAAATACATGTACAGTACAAGTAAAACGATAAATATAGCAAAAAAGAATTACTCCAGATGCCGATCTGGCGATCTACTTGACTTAAATCATAATCTTTGATAACTTACTGGAATGCCTTACTTATAACGTATAATGCACCTTATGCAGCAGCCCTGATTGTATGAAGTGGACGAGTCATTCATTTCTTCGAAATAAGGTGACTTCTATTGATTCATAATTTTAAAAATGCTCTATAAATATTCATGAAGGTGAAAGGGTAATGTAAAACAGTAAACACTAGAGTTGTAAATGAAAGGGACAAAATGGCAATAAAACCAAAACACACTTGCAAGTACGTACTGGTACGCATATATATAAATGCCCTTCATATATATATGCCCTTCTTAATAGGAATAAATCAGGTTTTACAAAGCCTAATACAACTTTTTTATAAGATCCTTTTCTCTGTAAAAACCTGGAGGACTAGTCAGATAGAAACTGTGTACAGGAGATTTAAATCTATAATTCATATATAAACTTACCTGAATAGAAAGAAAGATGGCCTCATCAGTATATATAAACACAGCAAATGATTTAAGACTGGGATGAAGAGTCCCTGTACTACATGTATACTATAGTAGAAATGAAGTGGTAGAGAAGGGCTCGCAGGGAAGAAGGGAGACAAATCAAACAATTTTGATTTTATAAAAGTAATGAACTCTCAACTAAAGGACTGAACAAAAATACTGAGGATGATCTTGTCTTGTCATGTACTTTAGTTGAGAACTAATATACATAAATAGTTTAATGATTTATAATCCCACTCATAGTCTTAACTCAGGCTTTAATTGCAATTTAAAGAGGAAGGTAGAAAGATTCATATTCCGATTTGAAATCAATGCAAATTTTGAAAATATTTTAATCAGGTTTGTAATGTTTTGTATTATAACTATAAGTATAACTTAAAAGTAAACAAGAACTTAATGCGCAAAACATACAATATATAATGAGATATAAACAGATACAGATTATTAGACGAGATAAATCAAATATGTGTACATGATGTACATTACAAAGAGAGGAAGATAGAAAAACTAGGCCTCAGATGGGAATCAAACCCAAGACCTCCACCACGGCACCGCATCCAAATGGCATCGCTGTAGAAGACATAATTTAATAGAGGCAACACAATATAAACTGAGCCAATATGGCATCCCTACTCATCAATGATGTTTATTGCAACTATTGTTTTATTTAAAGGTGAAAATGCTCCAATTATCAGAACTGAGAACTGTCCTAGATTCAACTTTTTGTTTGTTCAACCTTTTGAAAATCATTGCTAATATTTTGATTACTCAAACCTACATCACAACAAGTATCCTAGATAGGGATTGAGGATGCTGATGCAAGTAAAGTGGAAGGAAAGAGGAAAATAAATGTGGATGAGAGCTGAACTGTAAGAAATCAGCAACACTGGAGCACTCCGTTTTAAAACAGCGTAGAGAGGCAAGGGGTTTATAGAAAATAGTAATAATTATTTGACAGAATAAAATTGGATTTAGAACCCTACTATTTGAGGACGATACTAGTACTAGTACGAAGAAAAGAAGGAGAAAAATAGAAAGGTGTTTTTCTTTCAATTTTTCTCCTTTTCCTCATACTTGTCTCATCTTCAAATAATGGGGTTCGAAATCCATTCTGTCAAATAATTATTACTATTCTCCGTTTTGAAACGGGTAACTATTCCAATATCATAGCACATGAACACCACCCTTCATAAAGTATAGATCAGTCATAGTAAAATTTTCACAATAAAATATGTACAACATAACATATAATACATAATATAATATATAGTCTATAAATAGAAAAGCAAGGACAAAATGGGTAAAATAGTAGATATCCAAGCGATATACGAAATGGAGCACCAAATTCATTAAGCAAGTTTGTCTATCGATAATAAGAAAACATAAAACTGAGCAAGTGAACACAAAGTTGAATTTTTTCTTATCAACTGTTAATAAATCTCTTGTGCAAGGAAAATTAATTCAGAACTTTCCTTGAGATTGCAACGTTCTTACATTATCATAAAATCAAATAGTACAGTACAACGTCAATAGGGGTAAAAGAGAAGGGAGTGGCTAGTCCATAGCGAAGTAAGGATGTACCAATACAATGCTCAACAACAACATTACCATAAAGAACGAAAATCAATGTCTCATATAAACAAAGGCTTTCTTTTAAAGGGGGATAAATTCCATATGCGACTGAAACTCTTAAACTGTTCATGAGTATAAATACATTTCATACATATCATCATCATCAGATTAAATTATAGTACACATGTACACATAATTGTCTACCAGTAAAAATCAAAGTGTGAATATACCCACATTGTATCACAATCTATTGATCTCTATTATAGCTTAAAATATGCTTCGATCTCAATAGTCATAAATCAATACAAACAATATTATATATATATATATATATTCATAAATACATCTGAACATACTTTTACTATGTAATGAAAAAAGAATTTTATCCTTTAATTTCCCTTAAAATCCATTGACAACCCTTACATCCCTACCCAACCCTATTAACAGAAATTCTACACCAAGTTAGCTATAATTTCTCAGCAATTTTAGAAATGCAAAGTTAAATTCACAATATCTCCATGAGTCAAATCAATTCCCGGTAAATTCTTAACCATGAATCATGTTATCGTTGAAAAAAGAATCTATTAAGAATTTGTTAAAGTCCTTTGTACATCAACATTTGAGGAAGCATAGATCATATACATAAGAATGAGCGGAAAGTCTACATTCAATTACTTCCCAAATATTCATGGTCTTAAACAAAACTGTCACACAATTGATCTTCCCTCGTAGAACCTAGACTTACATGCCTTTTGGGGTATCTATTATATTTGTTAATTATCATTCGAAAAGAATATGTTTTATATAATAAATACTCAATAAGACACGAAAGTCTAGCTTTACCCTTCTCTCAGTCCCGCTTACAATCATACCATACGATACTGTACAAATTGTCATTTCTATGTTTAAACATTCTATACTTAATTCATTATACAGATGGTGTCTATAATATTATCTATACAGTAGTCTCGGCATAAAAGCACTTTTACTAAGTCTCAGTCTGCTCTTGATAGACACAGACTCCTTGTGCCAAAGTCTTTGAACGTAGGTTGAAATGCTACTTGTATTTAAACATTCAATTCCACAGAAGAAAAATGCTGTGCCTTAAGACTTTTCAAGATTTTATTTACAGAGACTAGTGTAATTCTAATACAGTGCATTGTTTATTTGAAAGTAAGAGAGAGAGATAATCTGAACTAAACTGAAAGAGAACCAAGAAGAGTATAAACGGCAGTTGGAGCATATTGCATGATGCATAATGCACATCATTGCAGGTGTCAACCAGAATGAGGAAAAGAGAGAACTTGCAGCACATTGAAACAGAAAGACATTACAGAATAATTATATATACATGTATATATAGTATTGATAAAATCTCAAATAATTCAATATAAAAATGAAAGATGGCAAAAATACTTGTCATAGAGAATAAAATGTGGAAAATATACCATAATGAATAATATGTCAATTTTATATTGAATGAATAAATCAAGTTCTTCCTTTGAATCTGTTGCAGTCTTCCAAACACCAGCATAAAGGAAATAATCCTCCTATAAATATCAGTGTAGATACTAGTCACTGTCACAATATGATTATTAACTCAAACAAAATAAAGTATGTGCCCTTGATATCTGGAGTTCTCTAATTTGCTTTTAAAGAAGATTGTAGAAATAGAAGAAGTTTGTTTCACTTATAACCGATATGACAACTTCAGAACTAGAAAATATCAATCAGAATCCTCAATGAATCATGATTATGATTGATCCCAACTGTAGAATGTTTGTCCATAATGCTATTGGTCTACAATTTTGTGGTCCTCAATGCATTATGATTACTATCGGTAGGAAGTTCGTTATAAAATGCTGTTGACTGACGTCTACAATTTTATGCTCCTTAATGCATCATGATACTATCTGTAGGAAGTTTGTCCATAATGCTATTGACGTCTACAATTTTGTGGATCCAGTTGTAGATACGACGAAGGGCATCGTTGATTCTATCCACGCAATTCTTCCAGACCAGCCTCTCCAGTCGGGGATTGTCCACCACACTGGGCGGATATTTCATAACCAAGTAATGTATGGCAGCCATTTTAGCGGGATCCAGAGCCTTATTTTTGTTCTCCATTTTCTTGCCGTTGATGTAAAACACACCAGACACATTGCGATCGTAGACTTCCCCTAGAGTGAAGATTCTGAACACCAGCTCTTTAGCAAGACGCTCCCTGCGACCTTGGCAAGCAGATTCAGCTTCTTTGAGGACAGTGGAGCATATGCTTATTTCACTGGTGCCTATGCTCCGGACCAGAGGCTTTCTGGTAGCGGCCATGGCGGACACAAGTTGGTCAGAGCTCATATTCTTCTGGAAGTCTTCTACAAGAATGTCCCAGAACCTCGAATCAAAGATGACTGTCTTGGGAGTAGCAGAGGTGTTTGAGAAGCGAGCATTGGGCTCCTTGCTACTGCCAGGTCCCAATTCATACTTCTGATTCTCGTTGCCTTCGTCGTAAACGGTGACCGCCAAGCCAGATTGACTGTCCACGATGGGAACATTGATGTCTGTGGCAGGTGTAGCAGGAGCAGCCATGTTGCCAAGGACAACGGGAACGAGCTCCTGCTCCGTAGGCAGCTCTTGGACTGTGCTGGAAGCCGTTTCAGGCACCTCGTTCGGACTCGCAGATTCCATCACGTCATGACCTTGAGCCATGGAAACTGTGCCGACGGGGATGAAGAGATCAGAGTTGGAATCGCTGCGCTTAAGCTCATCCGTGGCCGAATAATCAGATATCGTCAGATAACTCGACAGCGCTGCCTTCAGACTGGCTTTTGTCACAGCGGCGCTGGTGTTGGCTGCGCCTGGGGTGACTGTCTTCGGCTTCGGCTTGCTTGATTTGGCAGGAGTTGCCTGATTGACTGTTGAACCACCTACGGGGAAGATATGATTTTCAATCCTTTCCACCCGTTTGTTCATTTCAAATAAAGTGTTCTGAGATTCTTTCACCATGTTGATCATCTTGTCCATCTTCTGACACAGCTGCAGATAGGCCTGGGGATTGACGTTGGCCACGGAACTCTGCTGCTGCTGCTGCATCTGAGGAAACAGCGAGTTGACCTGTGGGAGGACTAACGACACCTGAGGCATGTGGGGATTCCCTGTCTGGATCGGTATATTAGTTTGGGTCAGCATTTGTTGCTGGGGCTGTGGAGCGGGTTGGATTTGCCTGGTCGCGGCGATGGTCTGTTGTCGCTGCTGTCCATCTGTAGTGGTCAGCATGACATTCTCTCCCGTCGCCGTCGTCGCCAAGCCATCCTGAGTGAGCACAACGTTTTGACCGAGCGCATGCTGCAAGTTTTGTTGCGTCAGAACAATATTTTGACCCATATCATCGCCCTCGGTCTTGACGATGAAGTTACCCGCGGGCATCGTCTGTTGTCCTGGAGCGGCTATGACGATGTTCTGACCAGCTGTCTGACCCTGAGGTGCAATCACAAAATTCTGCCCGGCCTGTTGAGTGTGCGGAGAGGCGATGATCATGTTCTGACCGCCCGCCAGGGAGAAGGTGACCACCTGGCCTGCTTGCTGCTGCTGGTGCTGCTGAACAGCTGCGGCCGCCTCTCCACTGACCTGCGTGGCGTAAGCCTCAGCAAACGTTTGGACCTGCTGGGCGTTGATCTGACCCTGAACGGCGGCGACTCCTTGTGCCTGCTGCACTTGTCCGTTGACTTCGATAGTCTGCTGCTGCTGCTGTTGTTGCTGCTGAGCCTGGTTCTGGATGGTTGCCACTGCGTCTTGACCTTGAGCTGAGTTGACGACGGCAACGTTCATGTTGCCAGACACCTGTGCAGGAATAGTCTGGGGAAAGGTGTTGGTGGAGGATACGACCTGCGGCGTGTAAGCCGTAGCGGAGGACATCTGCTGTGCGTGGCTGTAGGCTTGTGCGATCATCTGGCTGGAGCTGAAAGTGGATGGGGCGATCATCTGGTTGACTGTCGACTCCTGCGTGTAAGTGACGACATTTGGGTTGATCAGCAAATCGGCGAGAGGCTTGGCTTCGTTGAATTCACCATGATTAAATTCATTGGAGTAAAATTCAGTTTGCTTTTGTTGTTCAGTCAGCATATCTAACGACTCACGAATGTCATCAGAAAGTTGATAGTACGGTTGAACATTTTGTTGTTGCTGCTGTTGTTGTTGTGCCTGCTGTTGCTGCTGACCGACAGGGACTGCGGATACCTGAGCTGGGGCAGTTGCGTTTGTGGTAGACACAGTAGCCTGGGGAGATCCTACATGGGTGTTAGCACCATTCTGAAAGAAAAAAATGTCATGAATTTAATGCTGTGATAAAGATGATCACATAATGAATCCAATCAAAGATTCTGTAAGGGATATAACATTATTAATATAATATAAACAGATCGACAATGTCAGTGGAATGGGATGAAAAAAAATCATTCTAAATATTTTCCCAGGGAAGTTAGTCAAATACACACAGATCAAACAGACATAAAACAAAAGACGTAGCTTAAAGAATTATGATATTGGGCAGTGCATTTCTTTAAATTTCCTTGGAAAATTTTTGAAAACCGGAAATTGAAATACCATTCAAGTGGAGAAAGAAAATGGATATATGGTGAAGATATAATAATGTGGTGGTTTACATTTCGCTCCTTAATTGAGCCATAGATATAAAAGAAGAAGATCAAAATTCAAATTATATCCAAATAATCTAATGAAATGCACCTTTATATTGAAAATCAGATTTCAGAGGGGTAAGAATTTACATGCAAAGCAAAAAATAAAATGAACAATGACCAAAAATGCGAACAACTTTTCATTTCACATACTTACTTTTCATCGTCTTAGCCTGTTGTCACTGAAATGATCCTTGAATACAAAAGTACCAAAGTCCAAAATGCTAAATCGCTAGGTCTTCTTAGGGTCAATTTGTATTTCATTTTTCGGGGAGGGTTGTTGTGGGAGTTTGTTTATAATCAAAAACACTGTTCTGTTCAGGCAGTACCATGAAATGATCAAATCAATGCATGACTGCTATATTTCATCTTACATTCTTACAATCTCTACATTAAATCTTAAGCATATCTTTCTTGGTTTTTCATTTGTTTAATTTTGTTATGTGTGTTTGTTTTTTCAGCACCATACTGACTTGACAGACAGGATAGATAAAGCAGGTGAGATCTGTAGGCATGATATCTTTGATTTTATTTCTAATTTTTGGCGATCCACTAACCTTCTTCTTCTTTTGTGATTTAGAATGCATATCCAGGAGTGATTCTGAACGGTTACTTTTCTGAAAAATTCATAAATATTCACAATACACCAAATTGAAAACAAATAATGACACGTTAAACAGAAAAGAAGGCGATAATGAGAGAAGAAAACAGAAACATCTAGGGGCGACCTTTGTTACAAGCAAAGCAATAGAATGACATAAGGATGGGAAAAAAAGAATAAATTAATTCAGAATATATTATATTGAAATATAAAGAAATATAATAGTTATTAAGTATTAAAAGAGCTCACTAGGCATGCAATTTTACCATTTACACAATATCAAAAGAGAGAAATGTTCCACATATATTTGACAAGTAGGAGGAAAGATATTAATACAAATCGACGCCATATTTAAGAATGTCTACAATTACCAAATCGAATATTTCAAAACAAAATAACTTTTTAACCAATTGGCCTGGCAAAATAAATAATAATAAATAATAATTTTAATGAATTGTAAATACATGTTGTGATAATATTAATTACATGTTGTAATTATGTAATATATAACTTGAAATGTATTAATAATAATTAATTGGTTTTATGTTGGAATGTCTTGTACATCTATGAATCTCTTTTTATTATATTAATTGCGAAATGATTATGTCGACTCTAAATTTGAACTTGAACAACAACAGAATTAACTTTTGACACTTGATTTGTTGGTTTTCTCTTTCATAGCTGCTTCCAGTACTGTATCAACTCACATTTAAATAAAATGACAGTGCAATCGTATTATTGCCTGCCTATTATATATTATGCACAGAAATTACCCATAAATAATCCAAGACTAGTTAAGAAATCTACCATCCGATTTAATTAGCAGTCCAAAATAAATGCCAATTCAACATTTACATCATTATCTTGTCAACGGAAGCTTCCTGTTTATTTTTTAATATAACCGCTAATTGCGTGTGAAAAAAAGATATGTATTAAAATGAGACAACTACATGAATGAATAGGCAATCTATTCCCTTTAAAGATTTTTATGGAAATGCCCTTCTCAGGGAAATCGTTACGTGATGAATGAATTCTTGTCAGGCACACTGCTACTGGACCAAAAGAGCACCATTACATTTTTTCTAACCAATTCACTATGACAAGGAAAAATGAAAGCACTAGAGAAGATACAACATCAAAACAGATCACAACACAGTAATTAAAAAAGAATTAAGGAAAATGAGAACCTAAACCTTGATTGAAAATTTCTCACATTCTATTTTTAAATTAAAATACATAATAGGAATTTCCAAAATTTAAATTCTCACGAAAATTTAACAGATCTTAGGTAAATATATACACTGTTTTGTTTCATTCAAAATGTCTCAGAATGTTTCAGAATAATTGATTTACATTATGTCGTATGATAAATAACAGAACACAAAATTAATTTAAGGACAACGATGAGAAAGATTAACTAGAAAATACCAAGAACTGATGAAATTCTCTAGATACAACTTCGTCTTAAAAACTTGTAGATGACTATCAAATTAGTTAAAACACAATTCTTAAGCATAAAGAAGACAACATAAAGGAATTTAATATTCAATTTTACGTCAACACAACATGACAATGTGTTAAGACTAACATAATAAAATAAGAAGCTTTATATGATAAAAGTAAAATCAATTAAAAAAATTATAAATATCTTCAAAAACTTATCTTTTTTACAATATTGCTACTTTTCTGTACTATAATAAAACACCATAAGAACTTTAAATATAAGGTTGATAATGAAAAAACGGCTTGTTTTCTATACCGCATGAATAATAGTTATTTTATAAGTGTTAACAAGTCAAGTGGATAAAATAAAAATGTCATAAAGATTTTAATATTGTAATAGAAAATCCCCACTTATTACCATCCTATTTTTGGCATTTTTATAAAGGTGACAAAGATTGAGGAAGAAATGGATTTTCATCAAACTATCACTGCCATCTATTCTATTTAAGTAGTATAGTCAACGAAACCGCGTGTATAGAAGTATGTGTAGTTCATCTTCAAAGCAAAAGACAGAAGGAAGAAATTCATTTCCTTGTACTCAATGCAATCACATAAAATTATCTCCAACTTTCAAATGCCTACGTTCGCCAGTTTTAAATTTAGGTCCAAGTTAAATGTAAATTAGTGGCCGCCTAACAACACAGTCCCTTGCTACGAACAAAGGATATCCTAAAAAAAAACAAATTTGTTTCTTTACAAATTGACCTAAATGTCAATCAAATCAATCATGTTGCTTAATCTACCGGGGCATTCTTATAAAATGTAATTGGTTCGCATGTAACTACAGTAACTATCCTTGTCCAATAGAGGACGAGGAATAATGATTCATGTCGCTGAAGACGTAACTTATCCCTTGTCATTCTACACATAAATAAAAAGCGTTTGATAATGGGTTGTCTCCACCATCAGCCGGCCAACTACATTGGACCACGAAACCGAACTAATTTTCAACATCCTAAGGGGTGTGTTTCTAGATGGCCACTGCTATAGTAACAAAGCACGAGTAGCAACATGATGAACAACAAAAATCTAGAACACCTGCGTCTATTTCCTGTTTATAAAAATCAAACTCAATGTTGCACTCGTGGTTTGAGACACCTGACAGAGGATCTACATTAACATTTTCTTCATTCATTATATCACTTTAAGTGCAAACAAAATATCAATTAGAAACATTAAAGCAAACAGCATTAAGAAAAGCAGAAAAATATCTACGACAAAGGGTACATATCGTCACTGCGCTTCTAAAATGGCATAAGTCATTTTCGGTAGTTTTGAGAAAACTGATAAAAACTGTTTTATT
>JAUEKV010155325.1:0-18213 GCA_031833985.1 Ancula gibbosa
GAAATGATTGTAGATCGTTTGACTGTTTAAGATCAGTTGGGAGAGAGTTCCATAGCCTGATTGTGCTCGGGAAAAAGAAAGAGGAGGAAGCCCGTGCGAAGAAGAAGGAAGACGAGGTGGAAAATAATGTTGCTATCCTCAACCGGATCGAAAAGGAGTCTCTCTTGCGCGCGGTGGGGTTGACCACGGCCCGTTCAACTGAAGAGGACATGAACGTCAAGAGTAAGAGAAAGGCGACACGACCCCTCTCGAGGGACACATCTCCTGCCAAGAAGGCTTCCACATTACGGGACATGGCCCCCTCCTCCTCCTCCATGGTGACTGAACCCGCCCCACAGACCAATGTCCTCCCGACCCCAGCACAGCCCGGCGACGCGTCAATGTCGGGGACTGTACAAAAGAATAAGAAGAAGAAGGGAGGACGTGTGCGTTCTCCAACACCACCAGATGATGACAGATCTAGAAGTCGTTCAAGGTCCCGAAAGGAGAATAAAAACTCTAAGAAGGGGAAGAGAATAAAGGACACTCCTGAATGGATAAGGAGTCGCCCCAGAACCCCCCCGGACCGTTCCAGGTCACCCCCACAACAGGATAAGAAGGCCCCCGAGAAGAGTCGCACACCGTCTCCCATGAATAATAAGAAGAATGCCACCACCCCCGATAGGAGCCGTTCCAGGTCCCAGGAGGAGATACGACAGATGGGCCACATGGAGAAGGAGAGCCGGTCCGGTACCTCCGAGACAAGGAGTCGGTCCAGTACTCCTCAGTCCAAGTCAAGGGGTCGGTCCAGTACTCCAGAGAAGAGTCAGGCAAGGGGTCGGTCCAGTTCCCCCACCAAGAAGGAGAGGAGCCGTTCACCCACCAAGAAGGCAAGAAGACACCCCCCCCCAAAAGAGGTGAAGGAACGCTCCAAGTCTCCTGAAGACCCCCCAAAAGAGGTGAAGGAAAGTTCCAAGTCTCTTGTCAAGGCATCCAAAAAGGAAATAAAGCCGAGGAGTCGATCCAGGTCCCCGACGGGTCCAAAACCAAAGGAAGGGCGAATGCGCCTGAAGTCAAATGCTGAAGTAGCACCTCCATCAAACGCTCAGCCCCCTCCGTCGTCAGCGGCCCCAATTGGTGCCCCACCCCCATCAGTGGTCCCACTGACTCCAATCGTAGTGCCAACACCGGCTCCAGTTGTATCAACATCGTCACCAATGTCAGACGCTGTTCCAAACTTGCCTGCGCCACTCGTCCCGATGCGTGTCCAACAACCACCACTCGTCGTCGAGCCTCCTGCTGCCGATGTGGTGATGAAAGGGGATGAACCGTCGAGGAAGAGACTGGCCGCGGTTGAAGGGGGTGTCCCTGCCAATAAGAGGATTGGTGTAATGAAGGAGGACACTGTTGAGGAAATTCAAGCGAGGACAGCCCACTTGGCTCGACAACTTGATCAGTTGATGAAGGAGAAGAAATTACGGACACAGACTCTGTTGAACCCCCTCACACCCCCACCAAGACCTGTTGCTATAACCCCCCCCAAGGAGACGACGACTGCTCTTGTTGCACCCACCGCTGCTCTTGCTGCACCCGTTGTAGTTCAACAACAAAAGTCCCTCCCGATTGCCTCGAGGGAACCGGCTGTCGACATTCCGCGTGTTCGAAAGCTCGTAAAGGCCCAGGCTTTGGTCAAGGACCCTCTCCCATCTCTTATAACAAATGTCCCTGACGTCAGGACCCCTTTACCATCTCTTATAGCAAATGTCCCTGACGTCAGGACCCCTTTACCATCTCTTATAGCAAATGTGGACCCCCCCACGGTCGTCAGAGCAGCACCCCCCCTCTTCCCACCACCACCAAGTGCTCCGACGGCCATCAACGACGACATTATCGAAGACCCCGAACCGCAGGACACCAATCTTGATGTGCCCGACTTTTCAGACGATGACGAGGTGATTGAAAGCGATGATGAGCCTCCTCCCACCCCCATCATCACCACTCCTCCTCCTCCAACTCCGCCAAAGAGGGCCGAAACAGACGTGCACGCCGTCGCCATCGAGGGCTTCACAAAGTACCCAACCGAGACTCCCGATATGACAGTTTCAAACATTGTCAAGGGGGCGATCGTCAACAGTAAAAGAACTGCCGGTGCCTCTGAGATGGAGCACTTGGGTACGGTGACTGGTCTATTGACCCAGTTGGGAGAGTCTAATCATAAGGAAGCTGCGGCCTATGAGATTACCGCCAACGCTCAGCTGGGTGCCCTCAAAGTTCACACCGAGAGTCATGACAATCGTTTGAAGCTGGATCTGGAGACCAAAAAACTTGAACTGGAGAAGGAGAAGGCTCGAAACGAACTGGCGTTGGCCAAGGAAAAAATTAAATCTCAACAGGCCAACGACATGCTCAGGATGCAGTTGGAGGCCTCCAAGGCAGAAAACCAACAGATTGAAAGAATGGCAAGGTTGGAGATGGACAACGTGGCCTCGCGCCTGAAAATGATGGAGGCCGACGAGGCCAGGAACAAGTTGGCCCTTGGGAAAAAGTATGTCTTCGGGTTCACTAGGGGTGCCGGCACAACGCTTACACTGTCCAACGAACCCTGTGGGGTGGATGAGAGACTTGAATTTGACAATATATGGAACTTTGACGGACCATTTGAAGCGACTACACATTCCTTCTTGGCTAAAGCCCGCCGTCTCATGGCACTCGGGGTGATTACAAACGCTTTGGATTTCTCAGAGTACATTCATTCGTTGGTGAGAGGATCCAGAGGCCGTCGAGGGGATACAAATTCAGTGTTGAAGAAACGATTGGACACTCTACGGGCGGTTGGAAAGACTAGAGTTTTCATCTTTCAAACTGGTCCCACGTGGGAATACACGTTCTTCAGATGGCCCGGTGGCGACGGTGTCGTTCCCGTAGATGCCGAGAGGGCCGGTCACATGTACGGTAACGCGCATAGATATGTCGTGCAGTCAATTGAAGGACGGAAGAAGACGTACGTGGCCGACTTGTGGTCCCCGTTCATCTACGGGAATACTTTCCCAGTGGATATGCCGTACGCCGACGACCCCTTTTTGGGAGAGGAGGAGGAAGGGGTTGACAGATATGGTCGGGTATACACTGGCATCAGTGGTCTGAGAAGAGGAGGAGGAGATGTATTCCTCGCCAGGCTGGCCGTGGGCAAGAAACTCGTCTCCTTGCAACTACCCGACATTCGCACGTTATGGTTCACACTACCCGTCGGGGGTGACCAGACACCAGAGGCAATCATGCTCAGAGATGTCGATGACGACGTCAGAGAGAGTATGGCTCCATATGCAGCCGGCGGCGACGACGAAAGAGTCCTCGGGGTCATTGCACGCCTTTTGGAACGAGGCGACAATAACCCAATGATGCTCTACGGAGCCGTCGCGAGTGCCCTCAAATACAGCAGCAGGAGCAACGAGTTTGTCGAAGCAGTCGCGGCGCTTGTTCTCGACGTTACGGGACCTCTCGGCATTGACGGGGAAGAGTATAAATTGGCCGAGTACACGTACGACCGCGCCTTTATCAATGATCCGCTCCCATTTAGAGAAAAGGAGGACATGTACAACATATTCCTCATGTACCCGGGCATTGCCTCCGGAAAGGAGATTATTGACGCGCTAGAAGAATTGGACATGATGACGACTCAATTCGCCGAAATGGGGGCCTCTGACGACGCCGTGGAGGCTGCCAGAGAAATTTACGGGTTCCCCATTGCCAACTTTGATTGGAAATGCCAGACTGTGGACACGATCAACGCGGTCATGTTATGTTTTAACGTGATCACCGTACCCCTGACGAACCTTCCCGTGTTGGAGAACCGTTTCCAAATGACCGCAAAAGGTATATTTGGATTTTTGGGGCTGTCTGTAGAGTCCAAAGGAGAGAACCTCCTCAAACGTACCCCGGACTTTGAAAGGTTCTTTGTCGCCCGTGTCAGAGGTATCTACAAAGAATTTAAAGAGTTTCTGCGGCTGCACGGGTACGGCGGATATCTGAGTAGTCTGCACGGCATCATGGGATTGAACGACGTGCCCTTTGCCTCCTCTCTCACAGCAGCCTTCAACCCACTTAAGGACACTGTCATCGCTCCATACGCTCCCGTGGGGGTCAACGTGAGGGCGAAGGTGATGGCGCTCGCCGATGACGATGGGTCGATATTTGAACTGCAGGCCATGTCGTTGCGGCAAGTTGACGGTATCTTGACGGGCGTCGAGACTGATTTAGTGGGTGGGATACCCCCCAACCCCCTCGAGCTACTCAAGGTGAGACAGTTGATGGAGGATGTGTATCGACTCGACCGGGAAAAAAGACGACCGGTCAGGGACAAGCTGATGATTATTAGAAAGCGAACGAGGTCTGCTGAATTGGACGAGGCCGTCAAGTCGTCGGAAAAACACAGGCAAGCCATCGGTATCGGCTACGCCACGTTGAAGTCGCGTATGGACAAGATTGATGCCAATGCGAGGTCCATGTACAGTGACCTCAGGCAGCCAACACCGGCATCGTCTGTACGCCGTCCCACGACCCCTTTTGGGGGGGATACGTTTGTGCCAGTGTTTAAGAGGCAGATGTTGCCCACCCCCGCCGACGAAAGCATGGATGAGGATGACAAAAGTAGACAGGAGGTACCCTCCGAGCCGGTCCACCACCCAAGTCAGACTGACGACTACGACGACTCTAGCAGACTCTCTGATGTGGAGGTCCAGACTGATGATGAAGAAGAGGATAGGGAACCAAATGACGACCAAGAGGTGGTTTTTATGACCGTTGATGACGCAAGCACGGCTTCACCCATCCAATACCGCCCCGTGTCAGAAAAGTGGAGAAGGAAAGTCATCAGGGATGTCTTTGGTGAAGACCCCAACGACTACCCCCGCGTAAATTATGCCATGGGGTTTGCCCCCATGGCGAGACGTATGGACAAGACCAACCTCTACACCAACCCCGTCAAGGGTGATGGTAACTGCTTCTATCGATCGGTCGCCCAGATCATCTTTGGTCGCGAGGACATGCACGAGGCGATCCGGCAGAAGTTGTTGGACTACTTGCCACATGCAAATATCTTTGACAGAGATGAAGTGACGCGGTTGTTGAACACCCCCGACGGCTGGGCCAATGAGGCGATCATCATGATGACCAGCCAATTTTTCAAGACGCGCATCTTCACGTACATTCACCGTTTCAACTCTTATGGGTGGGCCAACCCCCCAACGTTGCACTATGACGGCAGCGAGTACGACGCCTCCGAAATGATGTTTATTGACCACAACACCAATGGAACCCACTTTGACCCAATCCATTCCGGCATCAAAGAGGAAAAAGATTACCTACTGTCGACTGCCTCCCAGGGGATATTCGAGATGCCCGTGCCTTCATTAAAGGTTGGCAAGACAATCTTTGTCGACGGTGAACTCATGTGCATGCTGATGATGGCGGCGCTCGAGCATCGAGATTTAATGTACTCTGACTGCCCAGTCAGCCACCAATTGCTGACAATCAAGGGTGTAGGGGGTGCTACCGACGTCAAGACAGATTTCTTCGCAAAGGCCACAGACGTAATGGCGACCAGAAAATTATTGGAAACCGACCGTATCGTCAAGTGCACGTTGATCAGCAGGCCCGACAAGGTCGACTGGAGCAAAGCGTCTCCACATCTGAAGCTGCGGGCCGACATGGTAGAGTTTGTCAATTTCTGGGAAGAAGGAGGTCGCATTCAGGATCACGACAGCCGTGGCGTCGCTAAAGGAGTGTTGATGGTGGACTTTGCCAATCATTGGGTCGGCGGCGGGGTGTTGGGCAAAGGGTTGGCCCAAGAAGAGCTGTTATTTTTATGTTACCCAGACCTATTCCTCGCCAAGATGACCATGCCGAGACAAATGGGGCACGACGAATGCATCCTCATCGAGAACGCCGCACGTATGGTGGACTACAAGGATGGGGGGATCAAGAAGAAGGGACGACGACGTCCGACCCCCGTCAAGGTATCCACGGACGTGGAACAATTGATGACGGGTAATTTTGTCGCCATCGACGCTCTCAACTTTAAGCGTGATGTAAACACCCCCCAAACGTCTCCTGAAAATGTCGATAGGGAACTCCACAAGGCCTACGTCGGGTTCAACCACCCGGCCTACGACACCATTCGTACGGGTAATTGGGGCAGCGGCGCATTCGGGGGTAACCGCAACCTCAAGTTTGTTATCCAATGGGTCGTCTGTTGCCTATTGAACAAACGTATGGTCTACTCTTGCTTTGAAGTGCAGGACAGAGTCGACCTGGAACTGGTCTTGGGCAAGTACGCCGGCCAACCAATCGCCCAAGTTTACATGGCCCTATTGAAGTCGAAGAATTGGAAAATGTGATTACTATTAGAACCATTGATTTTTTTTGGGTAAGAAGAAAACAATCCCCCCCCGTTGTAGAAGAAGAACACACAAGGACCATGAAGTCACTCATCATCATCGCTGTGGTAGCAGCATCGTTCCTCCACGTGTTGGCAGCCCCTACAGCGGCGACAACAGCAACAGCAAAGCCACCAACAGCAGCAAAGCCACCTGGTGAAGGTGTCAACCAACCCTACTACGTCAATGGTTCAGTTTTCTCTAATCCATTGTATATGAAGACATCTATTGTTGGCTTTTTAGGAGCGTGGCCAATGGCCATTTTGGCCTTTATTATCTATTTCTATAACTTGGTCAACTACAAGAACTTGACAGTGACCGCCAAGATGGTCTTTTTCCCCTTCCTCTTCATCCCGGGCATCATTGACAACGTGTACGACATCCACACTAGAGGAGATGTCACCGCCTATACAGAAACATCTCTCGGCGTACTCATTGCCGCCATGTCAGTGATGGCCGTAATGAGCATCCTCTTTGTCGTCGCTTACATGCACGAGTCTTACAAGCAAGAATTTGGAGGAGCCGGCAGCTACCATGCGCTAAAGCAGGATGACGAGGACTCGACGCCGTACAGTACATCTGGAGGTGACGACGAGGATGAGAACAAACTGCGTAAGATGAACAGGTGGTCGAGGATAGTGGATGATTACATGACCGCCAACGTCGTGTGGGGCATCGCTGCATACAATCTCATGCTCATCGTCATCTACGCGGCCCGATACATTACCTGGAAGGATAATAATCTGATACGAGAGACAGACGTGGCAATCATTTCAGCCATCATGTTGGCGTTCTTGATCGCCATGGCAGTCACTGATTTCGTCCTCTTTAGAACACCAGCGTCAGGGTCTGTGTTTATGCACTACACCATAGTGGCCGTGTTCTCCCTGAGCTTCACAATAGACTTCCAGAGCCAGGTTGGGTACAGTGAAATTATTACGCTCTCGGCCTTTTTTGCCGCCTCCTTCCTGGCAGTGTACAAGCTGGTTGCCTTTGGTAAACTCGGAGTGCCCGCCGGAAAGAAGGACAACTAGAGAGAGAGCCCTATTAATAACATTTTTTTAAAAAAAAAACCATTTATTTACAACAAGAGAGAAAAACCCCTACTGATGATGAGTTGTAACGTATGCCTCCAGGACGACGACGAGGGCGTCCTGATTGTAAACCTCAACTGCTTCCACGGTCTCTGCAAGTCTTGTTATGACAGAGTCAAAGACTGCCCCATGTGTAGAGGGCTAAAGTCGGCAGCTTCTGTTGAAGTACCCATTGGGGTCTACTCTAGACTTTTCGGGGCAGTCGAGAGAGCAGTCACCCCTTTCGATTACCTGTTTACTCCGATATATAAAGCAGAGTATGACAGCGTTAGAGAGCTCCTGAGAGTAAGGTGGTCCACCAAAGAGTCGTACTCACACACCCCTCTATGCGGTGTATGCATGCTGAGAGACAAGGATCCCACTGTCGACTTGTCCCTGTTGAACCTCTTCTTCTCCTGCTCTACAATCACTCAAAATACTATTCTAGACGCCATGACCACCCTCTGTCTCTTGTACGGCGTACAGACATGCGCTTCAGTATCCCCCAAGGACGTCTATTACCACTTCTTCTTGGGCCACTGCTACACTGTCAGGGGTGTCAATGAGGACGACGACATTAGGATAGCAGACTTTACCTGCTTGATGCATCATTCCCTAATTTACGACTACGTCGAGATTGATGCCGTCGCAGACTTTGTGGCCGGACTAGGCAACGAAGCCTATCGGGCATGCCCTTGCAACGTCAGCAAGACTGTTTTGAAGACAATCAAAGAGTCGGGCAGTGCTCTGTCGGGTAGTGTGAGGGGTAAGAGAAGACAAGATGACGACGACGACGACGATGACGACGATGGCCTATATATACCTCCTACCAACGATGGCATGAATGGCATAGACAATGACCCCCGAAAGACTTGGGGTAATGGCTACAAATGGTCTCACGCCATGTTTCCACCTCCTGTAAGCGACGACGACAACGCTGCAGGTGCCGAGGGTACTCTGGTCGTCAATTGCCTGGCCGTCTACTCCAACTGTACCGTATGCAACGACATGATGAAAATTGAAAACCAACAGCAGATGAAAGACATGGACGAGATGGTAACAGATTACTCTAGATACACCAATATAGCAACAGCCGTGATGAGGTCGTGCAACAGGTTGACTTACTCGAATGTAGAGGCGATGACGGAGCATTATTCAACCCCTTCGTGTGAGTTGAACAGATTGAGATTTATTCATTTCTACTCGCTGGTCAAGCAGCCCTCGTCACTCGTCAACCCCATCGCCGTCCAGCACCTCCTCGGAGAGTTGTTTCCAACAAAGTCAGCCTACCTGTGTCCTGCCTATCACCTCGCCAGCATCTGCGACCGCATCGTTACTTTAGATCAGACCGCCCTCAAGAGAACCAAACGAGTAGCCATCCAACGGTGGATATACAAGACCATGGAGAGGCATAGAGCAAACTACACGGCCGTCAAGAGGAGGATGAAACATAAATAAAAAGAAGACAACACCATAGTTTTTACATGTTTTATTTTATTTAAAACTCTTGATCAATGTACACAAGAGTTGGTGGTCCCAAACTCTTCAAGATGTGGGCAACAGACGCCTCCACAACGGTGCCTTTGATAGGCTCCATATTTTTCTTCTCCTCATTTGGTGTTGGGCTCAACCTTTAAATAGTTATGCCCGCCACACCATTGCAATAGTTTCGTTCTTCCCAGTGTCTTCAATTTCAAGTCCATCTGGGTCCCGTATGTGCGTTAAATCAGCCCAATCCGGGCACTGAAGGATCCCTCCATCTCTTTGATCACCTCCCACGGCCTTGAGTTGAAGGAGCTTGGAAAAAAACAACTGGCCGCCGTAATCTTGGACCAGGGTAACCATAATATACTCCTCGGCATAATCACCCGATATGTCAATGGTCCGGAACGACAGGAAGGGTGAGGACGTCCTCAGTAGCGTTGTTGTAGACCGGGATACACACAAAACAACAACAGTTTTTTTTAAATTTATTATTTTACGAGCGACGTTGTTTTGACCGTGGGAGAGGGCCATTCAGCGATTGTCAATGCTCTCGCCTTTGTATGGGCGTACTTGACAATTGCCCGTCCCAAGTGCCTCAAAATCAAGTCTGCAGCGGCCCTCACCAGATGTGTACGAACATAAAATGTGCAATAGATCGTATAGGCCACTCTCAACTTCTGGGGGGGCTCACCAGCTACCCAATGCTTCTTTCCAATGTTCTCACTGTCGTTGACAACAGACGGGAAAAACATCATCAATTTCATCCTCTCAGTGGCGACGTGGTCCAATACAGCCACAGCCTCGCACAGCAACTGCCTGCCGTACGACGTGGTAAACAACCTAATGGTGGGCAAGTTGTCGTACAGCGTCTTTCCACGGTCGACCTTTGGGAAGGTACGATTGATAGTCTCACCATCGAGGTCGTAAGTCACCCCCCATTCAATCGATGTTCTCATATCCTTCAAGATACCCGTAAACACAGGTGGAGTAATCCACGTGGGTCTCTTTGTCTCCCTCGACGTATTCGTCAGATGCAACAAATTGTTTACAGTACTCTTCTTGGTGGCCTTGAAGATCTCCACAACAGTCTTGGAAGTATCCTCCCACACCTTGGGCGTGGTGGGGTCCAGATACGAACTCTTGGTCTCACCGACCCCCAGGATAGCCTTTTTAATGTTGAGGGGGCCCCCAGGGGGCTTGGGGTTGTTTGCATCGAGGAACACGTGGTCTGGGGTCGACGAACAAACGGGAAATAGGACGCAGCAAATTTTACCCGGTTTGGCCCAGGCACCACTCCCTAACCAGCCCTCAATCAGGCCGTCGACAAAGTCTTCTCCCACAGTGCCTATATTCTGGTTCTTCTGGGCAACATACGAGTGTGAGTATGCCTTCATCCCACCAAATTGAGAAGGCATCATATTTCCCTTACTGATGGTACTGTCTGCACATGTAGCCACTTCAATGGGGGTACATGCACCCACCGTAATACAGCTAACAGTCTTTCTGCACAGCTCGTCAGTGTGACCCCATTTGGAGGATACGTTGTACACGATTTGAACAAACGACTCTTGATCTGTAATCTTTCCAAACTCTTTCCACAGGGCCGGTGCAGACGACTTGGGAATGTCCCTAATGTAGTCCAACGTCACTTCAAAGAGGTCAAACAACACCCTTTTTTCTGCCGGTGTGAGAGTGCTGTTTTCAAAGGCAATCTTGTATCGCGTTGAATACGGGATGGAGGTGACGTGCCGTATGTTGCCGTGCTTCTTGTATTTAATCAGGATCCATGGGCCACCCTCGTCTACAGGGTCATCAGCAACGTCGGGGTCTTGAACAACTGCATGGTCAGCTGTCACCACCTCCTCCTCGACAGGAATCACACCGGGGATCACCACCACCTCATCGACAGGGGTCACAACCTCCTCATCGACAGGGGTCACACCAGGGTCTTGACCAACTGCATTGAGAGTGATCTCACCAGGGTCTTGCGTCTCAATCATTGATTCCCCGTGTTGTTGAAGACATGCGACATACGAGGGGTAACGAGTTGTGGGGTCCTTGCCATCATCAACCAGCGTAGAGATGGTCATATCCAATGCTTCTTCAACCTTAATCTTCTTTGTCGGAATGGAATTTGTAAACAGAGAGGTCCTGTGAGGGGTTGGGGGAGAGGGTGGCGGTGGTGGTCTCTTCTTTGTTATTAAAGTCTTCTTGTGTAGGATAATTTCTTTATCCTCAGAGTCCTCCGCATACAAGATAACGGGCGTGTCGGTGCAGGTAGCCTGGCTACGAACCTTGACGTCCTCGATCATTGCTTCAGAGACATCCATTGTTATTTTTGGTTGGGGTTCAGGCGTTTGTGTTATTTAATAATAACCGGCTTACGAATGGAGGTGGACCAGATGTGACGACGGGGCTTTTATATAAAAAAAATGAAACCTTGTTGAGCCATCTCTGCTCGGGATGTTACCAACCTGAGCCAACTTGACTCTGTGAAATTTAATGCTTGTAAAGCCAACTCGGCTTGGGGGGGGGTGGAGCAAGTATAAATAGAGGGGGTGTCACCGCATCCCGTCATAACGATGGGATGCGGACAGCAACAGAGCCCTGTTCATTTTTTTTCTGAGTTTGCCGTTGGCGCTCTCCAACACGGCGTCGTCCTCTGACCTTTAATTTGACTGCTGCTGGGACCTTGCTGCTGCTCATGTCGTGCAACAGGCGACGCAATACATTGGCGTCTCGAGGCTCCTTCAACCCTACTGTAACTACTGGCGTAAAGGTTACCACAACGTCGTCGGCAACCTTACCTGACCAGAACCTCCGTGTCAGCAACAGTGTCGTCACCTTTAGTGGCTCATCGACGACGGCGTGGTTTTGAAGTGACAATTTATACGTCAGATTGGACACTAGATTGTTGTGTGTGTCTTTGAGCTGTGTCGTGTGCAACGTTGTGGACTCTCCAGTGACGTTGGTGTCTTCTACAGTCTTGTACTCTACATACACAAGCCAGTTGCGAGGAATGTAAAAGACGAGGTCGGCCCTCCTGGACTGTCTGTGACCCCTGTTGAGTGACACTTCTCTAAAGACGTGTATGGGAGTTGTTGAGGGCAGTGTTACACACATTTCCATCAAGGCGTTTAAGAGCACCTTGGAACTGTTTAGGTGTATTCTGGAGAGGTCACCCACTGTATTGACGTTGGAGCAGAGGGACAGCTGTAATCTTCCGTGCCTGACGACGCCCCGACGCAATGCCATCGAAGAGAAGAAGGTTGTCGTCGCCGTCTGGAGGGAAGAAGAAGAAGAAGAAGAGTAGTGAGGAGACTCGTCTTGAGTATGCAGAGACTGGCGTTGTCAAATACCTGTTGAAGACGCTGTATGGGTTTCCTTTTAATAATATTGATGACGAGATGGATTGCATAACGACTAGAGTTGACTGTAGGTACCTTGACCCCGACGAGATTTTGCCTTGGATGAAGACGAAGAATGTGCTCATCATAAAGTCTCCGATGGGCAGTGGCAAGACTACAGTGTTTTTAAAGTTGTTGGAGAGCCAGGAGTTGTTGGATGGGGATGGCGTCTTGATTATATCTTCGAGACGAACGTATGCCGACTATATGTGCTCTGTTGTGGGGGGTCTGACCAACTACCAGGACGTTCAAGGAGAGATTACCGCCGACAAGTACCCCCGCCTCGTGCTCCAACCACAGTCTTTTCATCGTATAAAGAACATTAACTATGAGACGACGTTTGCCCAATGGCCCATGGTGTTTATCGACGAACCCCACGCTGTCTTGCACGAGCTCATCTCCTCCGTCACCGCCTTGGAGCGTCGTCGTGCCATCCCCGTCCTCTTTAGGAAGATTGTCTCTTCGATACGCAAGGTGGTTATCGTGGATGCTGGACTGGCTGAATGGCACGTCAACGTCATCCACAACCACACACTGTCTGGCCTGCGGACACGTTCCAAAGTTGTCGTTGTGAATGACTATGTGCCAACTACTTCGAAGCGGGTCAAAGTGTTTGACCATTGTCTATTGTCTGGTTACATGTACACGAAATCCTTTATACCGGCATTGAAGAAGAATGCATTGGCCAAGGAGGACTCGCTCTTGTTGGATATTGAGCATTTCTTCATGTCCAAGCATGGTTCCGAGTGTAGGAGCCTGTATCTGGACATGGTTAGGGAGGTGTACGATGATGCTGATGACAATACCGATATTGTGCACTACCTGAAGAAGGTGTTGGTTGACGATGGATTGAATGCAGTGGTCATTTGTGCAACCCGATCACAAGCTTCCCTTATTGCCGAGTATGCCAAGATGTTGCTGGACACGAAGACAAAGAAGAGCAAGGTGGTGACTATAACGGGTGACACTGACGCGGATGTTCGTAGCTCATTTATCGCCGACCCCAAGGGCTACTTGAGAAAGAAACGCTGTCTTGTGCACACTACATGCATTAGTGTCGGAGTGGATTTCAACTTTGATTGGGCCACCCACACCTTCTTGCTGGTGGATAGCTTGTCTCCCTTGTACACTCCGTCGGTCATGAACTTGTTTCAAGCGTTGGGGAGGAATAGACGAGCAACTGAAATTTGTCTCTTTGTCAACCATAGACGACGTTACCCGACTATGAACCTTATCCAACGCGGTCACAATTTGGCTGCAGATCATGCCAGGATGTTGTTGGAGGTTGGAGAAGACAAAGACTGGACACCCCCCTTACGGAATGTAAAGCGATACATGGATGGGGTGGATGTCGATGGTCTCGAGGCTGTGATGGTAACAATGTCCAAGCTGGAAAAGGAGGCCAATTCATCCCCCAGATTATTTGCAGACGTGATGTTGGGGTTGATAAAGAATACATTTCAAGGCAATCGTGATGAAGTGGAATATATGGGTCCATGTGCATGGCAAGTTCCGTCGTACAAATTTTTTGACAAGTCGACCGAGGTTGCCGCAGCTGTAGACATGTGTAGGGATGCCTTTTCGAAGAGGGTGACCAAATACACTACATTGTCCCTGACTGAATTTAATGAACTGTTTAGAGGTGTCAATTGTGAAGACAGGCAGGAGGTGTTGAAGGGTATCGTGGACATTTTACACTTGTTTTCGGGCAAGTTTGCCTCTACATATTTTGTTATAAGGCACTTGAACAAGGAGCTGTTGAAGCAGTATGCCATATCGTACAATAAGATGATTGAGGTTGACGAGGAGGATGGTGGTGACGTTGTGGTCGACTTGGCAAAATATCAAGAGGAGATGACACGAATGATTGACCCCGACGAATTGATGACCAAGGTCAAGCGGCGCCTATATGGTAACCACAAGGACTTTAGATCATATGAAGACCTTCTCAGGGCTATCGAGGCGTGCGACAGGCTGTTGTTGGACGCTTCTGACGTCCAGGCACTGGAGACTATTGTGAGGTTGATGGTTGACGAGTATGAGATTGCCACTGATAGAGATGTTGTGGTCGAGGAGGTGTGCCGTGTCACCGGCCTAGTGGTTTACAGACCCCTCGAACACTGCTCCAATTCAAAGACTCGACTTATCATGCCGATACAGCACGTCAAGGCAGACTTGCACAAGATGGCGGCGTTGCTGTTGTTGTAGACCCCCCACGCAGACAAAATGTTGTGGAGCCTTTATCTTTGAAGATGCCCGCCAACACTGTGTGGCACCCTTTCCAAAGGATATGCTATCGAAAATAAAGTTATAAAAATAATATGTCTTTGTTTTCGTTCCTTTTTAACCCCAACACAGCTTTGTCCACCCAAGGGCCACATGGACAACCATAGATGACGAGTATATCCACATTACCCCTCCTTTAGACCACCCCAAATGAATGCCACAGGTGTAGAGAAGTTCTGTATCCAGACAACCTCCACTATCGTTACCATTGAACAGCTCTATATCTATCGACGTGCGTGATAGATTTCATATTATAAAGATGGCTCTCCAACTACCATCTGTTCCACGCCGCGTCGAGGATAGTGTCCTCTATCGACGCGGCGATTTCATATGGATGCAGAGGTGCGGGAACAGAGGATGCTCGCAACCCCCCCCCTTCCAAAAATAAATAAAAACACACCCTCTATAAAAATTTGTGTTCAGTTTTATTTTTTTTCAACAACCATGGCGTCCAGCAATCGATTAAATTTCGGGTAGCTCGAGGTGGGGAATTTCTTTCGAAGAACAACGTCGAGGAAATTTTGAACAAAGCCGCAAAAGTACTCTCTGTCGGCCACGTGGTTGATCCTGTCAGAGTACGACCATTTACCCCTCGAATTGGCATTGGAATGATCTATAGACACGTCCGGGTAGTCGTCATTCAACCGTTTCATCATCTCCTTTCTCACCCTCGCCAAAGACCCCCCCCCCCACTGGGTTTAATCTTTTTCGACGCCTTACCCCTGCACTCGGAATCAAATTTACTCTTGTCGACAAACTCACTCTTGGTCATCTTTGGGTTGAAGCCAATGAGGAGCCTGTCAAAGGTGAGCGCAGCAGGGATGGCGGCAATCAAGTCCTCTCCACGGTCAAACGCGTACGCCACTTTTGCCATTCCCAACACGTGATTGTCCACAGTCTCCCTCACTTGCCTCTCCAACCCTTCAAATAACATCCTAGACAATACGGGATCTCTCTCAGACGAGGCGGCAATGATTGCATCAATCTTACGGATAGTCTCAAGGGGTCTATTCTTCGTGTTCAAGAGGACAGTCTCCCTGTGGAGCAACCCCAACTCTGTCATCTTTAGCGCTGGGAAATGAGGTACCTTTGAGCAAATTTCAGGATAGTTTGACATCACCTGGGACCTATAAGTGTTTGTGTCGATGACACCGTTTTGAAAGCTGTGAGAGCTAGACCGAATGTTAGAGGTCGTAAAGGGGACCACGTCATCGAAGCCACACGCTTTGGCCATTTTAGCGAGCAGCGTCAGGGCAATCATCGTATTCGAGTCGTAGCCGTGCAGGTTAAAATTTAACGAATTGGGCGTCATCAACACCTCGTCTGGCGGTATCGTCTTGTACGAAGAGCATGCAATCATCTTCTTCTTGACCACAGTGTACACCAAAGCCTTGCCGGGGACACCGTGCTTCATCCTTCGCTTAGAGCACATCTTACTGTGAGCCACCTGTATATTAATGTGCATCATCGTGCCCGTCTCCGGGCACTCTTGCATCACACACTTGGGGTTCAAAGGGTGCTCCGGAGGCGGTGGGGGAACATTATAGGGTGCGAAATCTTGAGGATAATGTCTACCAGTCAGGAACCAATCGTACTTGCCCTCGAGGGACCCGATATGATAGGGGACTATATTACTACAACTCGCGGCTACAGTGGCAGTTAACAGGCTATATCGAAACGGCATTATCATACAGTCGGCGTACCCATAGAGGATGACTGCAGCATTAAAACAGGCAGGTACAATGGCGTCACCCAACACGGTGGTATAATCTCCTCCAAACACCTCCTCAACCAGTCTTTGCAACCTCTTGTGCAAGTCAACACCTCTTTTGGGTGGGGTGGGGGGAACCATACCAGGTCTCTCGTACATAATCTTCCTCTTGAAATCTCTAGTCAATGCTCTACACAGACAATACACCTCGTAGGAGTACCTATATCTTGTATTGCGTTCCTGACACCGTTTTCGAAGGTCATGCGCCATCAAGTCAATCGACGTCGTCGTTCTAAACTGCTTCTTGTCACAGGCAGTCGTCATACAATAGCTCTTGAACCTACCCTCATCTCTAGACAAGAGTACGTGGAGATGATAAGTGGGGATACCAAACGCGCAACATATCGCATGGACCGTTCCAAACACTGCCTTGTCTGGGGATTTAGCAAGCATAGATGCCACCGTATACAACAACGTCTTGCTACTACTACTACTACCATCTAGGATCTGTTCATACGGTAAGGTATAGCCAACACCTCCCAGAAAGGCGGTGATAATATCTTCATACGTCACCAACACCACCCTGATGGATGGCGGGGACAAGCACCCGCTCAGGTAGACGCATAATTCAGTTTCATCAGTGGATACCATCCTCCTCCTCTTCCAAGCGGGCCGAATGAGAGTGTTTGTGGTGGGGGGGCTGCTATTTAAATCTAAAAATCTGTGGGGGGGAGAAGCCGAGCCAGTACAACTCGGGACCATGCTGAGCCAACATAACATGAAGAAATAAAACACAACAACAATTTATAATTATTATTCTTCTTTATTAACAACGACCCTCCATATCAATCGTTGCAATATTCAAGGTGTTGTTGACCCGGGTTGGAGTAACCATGATGGTGCGTTGTGGTGTACGGCACGTCAGGAGAACTGTAGTGATCAAAGGGGGTGTGAGAAGCGTTACCAAAGAGGGTGTTGCCATGGGGGGTATAAGTGGAACTATACATCGGGGGGCTGTCTGAATGGGTGTTGCGAGTGGAGGTAAGGTAGTCATCGACATATGCGTCATCAATGGAGAAATTGTCCAGAGAGAGTGCACGGGGGGCAGTGTATATGGGACGGGATGGAGGGGGTCGCATTCCATTCAAGAAATAACAAGTCCTCCTCCTCTTCAACAGGACGCAAATTCCAAGTAGCATGATTGCAATGATGATTATACTACCCCCGATGAAGAATGCCGTGGCCACATTACTACGCCTTCCATACTGAATGGCGGCGGCAGAGTTTGAGGAAGGAGCTGTCGTCGTCGTCGTCGTCGTTATCATCTTCTTCTCCTTCCTCGACACCTTGTCGCACAAGTATCCTCCCTTAATATTTACACAGCCTGTTGCACATACCCCTTGAAGGCATCCACATACATCCCTCACACACTTGTCTACATCCATGCAGATTGAAGAATTGTTCCGAAACGGAGTGTTTGCAGAGGCCCTCTCCAGACGGGCAATATCTCGTCTTGTATACTTGTGGTCCTCCCAACGGATCCAATTCTTTAAAAAGTCAGACCACGACAAGTAATCTACAGTCTTTGTCGACCGTGCAATGTGGGCATAGCCAGCGTCACAGGCACATTCACCCTCGAGGCATGATGCATGTATGGGGCAGACAAACTTGCAACTCCTCCTCCCCAGAGTAGTGGCCACGCATACAATGATGCCAATACACACCAGCTGTGTGAAATACATCGTTGATTTAATTTGGTAGCTGTTCAGAAATTCCTCTGCGTTATGAAAATGAAATCCAGAGAATTAAATAAATATACCACCGATCGCTCGCTCTCG
>JAUEKV010156437.1:0-11682 GCA_031833985.1 Ancula gibbosa
GAATATTTCGTATATCAATTTGTCCAACTTTTTGCCGTGGTCCCTTGTCCTGGATGTGGGGTTTCTTGGTAAAACTTGCTCCCGGTTAAGAGCTATTACAGAGACTAAAATAGTTGTAAATGAATAGTGGAGTTCATACTGTGATAGCTTGCGACTCATACACTGTAGTTGCAGCGTGCCAATGTACCTAGGGTACGACTCATACACTGCTGTTGCAGCGTGCTTATGTGCCGAGGGCTTTGCTTCCACAGTAGCTTGCGACTCATACACTGTTATTGCTACGTGCTAATGTACCGAGGGTACTGAGCACTGTGATAGCTTGCGACTCATACACTGTTATTGCAGCGTGCTAATGTACCGAGGGTTTTGCTCCCCAGGCACTCCAGGATCCTCAACCGGCAAGATCATCCCGACGGGTCAAAACTTGGTCCCCACGCAGTTCATCCTGCAGCACGCCCCCACTCACAGTGGAGGAAACCACTCGCAGGCTTCTGCGGCCCAGGGTAGGTGTCTTGTGCTTGCTGTTGGTAATGTTGGCGGTCGAAATATGGATTAAATTTAGGGGTAAACTTATTCTTTGCGTTACTTAACCGTTAACTTCCCACGACCTTGACCAAAACCTTACCCATAACTTCCCGACCCACGGGGAATATCTCTTCCAAATTGTTGACACACTCTCATTCAACCTGGCATATCTCACATAATATGACGGCAATTTATCTAAAAACATTTGGTTTACACAGATAAATAATTCAGCTTTAATGCAATACCAAATTTATTGGATTTGACCCAACATTTCATCAGTAACAAATGTTAGAAACCTTGTTATTGTTGACTTTCACATTCGTCATCTTTGTCAACCTAGTAATGATCTGTAGCTTCACCAGACTTCAATTCCACCTAGGGTTCCCCAACTTTACGTCACTTTCATTTAAATCACCCTAAAACTCATCACCAAATCTAAAAAGGTCTTTGAATTGACCATAGTCGAATCAGGTCATTTCAGTCAACTTTGAGTCAACCATAGTACAGGTTCTATCGGTGATATCGCGTTACAGTAAAAAGCAAACAAAAGTAGAACCATGGTAGTAAGATCTCTATTATATAGCTAAATATCCTGTTTTCTATACTACGTTTGTTGCGGGAGGCAGCAGGCGATCCAGGATTTTCGAGCACTGGGGGATAGGGAAGTTAATGGTTAAAATGAAAAGCCAGAAAAGTTTTCTTTCACTGTCATAATCTGAATTTGGTTTTGAGTATGACAAAATCCCTAATTGAGGCTCTCTATGCCATCAGTTATCCGTTTAAGAGTTTGAACCTTGTTTGTCCATTCATGGGCAATTTAGGGAAGCTATAGCTTTATGGGTAGTGTGGACCTACATATGGGAAGTTAATGCTTTGGACTTCTTGTGATCAAATTTTCACGGGTTTGAATTCTGCTTTCGCCAGCCAATAGGAAAGGCACTTGACTATTTCCCCTTATTTTTAGCCTATTTTTTACCATCAACAATTTTGTTAGGAAAATAACATTAGCGAGAAGCTCACTGGCATCTTTTTCAGGCAGTGTTACCATATCACTCATTCTAATTCATGCCATAGAATCGTGGGATAAGCACCAGCTCTATGGGACCCATAGGGAAATTTTAAGTTGTAGCTTATTGTCCATGTTGCTTTAAATTACTCACTATTGGGATTATTGAGTAATTATTTATTATTTGGGGGGGGGGGGGGGGGGGTATGTAAATAAGTGAGTCTGATGTCGGTCTTAACTATGACGTGACGTCTCTTTCGGCAAAGAATTAAGAAAATATTGAACTATGTGAACTCACCTCTACTTCTAACGTCTATTTCAGGTTCTCCACTGATAGTTAGCAATGCTGGAGGGAAAGGAGCACAGAATCTTCAGGTATGATTGCATAGGGTCTAAAAGGATTGATCAGTGCTGATAATCTTCCGCTGATTTCCACTTATTTGGTTCTTTCATAAAATTTCTGATGTGGTCCGGGCCGCCAATGTGCCTGTGCACTGCGCATATTTAATTAATGTACGGAAACAGTTCACCGGAAATTAGAAACAGTTTACAGCAGTGCAGCAAAATTGGCCGATGTCGATACTCGTGGTAAATTCACTCTTTGTTTATCCTGTAATTATGTTGTTGTCAATACCAAATACTTAATATGAGAAGGCCTAAGTCGAATCCACTTTACAAACTGTTTAGACTGCTATGCTTATCAATCTCGATCTGTAAGTTCTATTACTGTAGCTGTTACTATGTACGGTTCTATGTTGAAATTTTGGGTTTGCGATGGGCTCGGAAATTTTTCGCTTTTTCAACTTTTTCTCATTATTGATGATCTCAGATGAAATGCTTACTCTTCAATCGAAATGTTAAATGGTCATCTGCTGAGAGTTTAATTTCTATTATAATATTTGAAACGGCAAAGGGCTCCATTTCTATATATGTGTAGGGGTGCCCCGAACACAAATGAATAATGCAGGACTCAGTTGGTAGAGGATGGCCAATGTTTATTAATATTTTGGTGGATCATCAGGCTCTGAAAATGTAGGGGTGCCTCGTCTAGTCATCTCGAAGGGAATATGAAAAGTCAAGTGAATCTTAAAACCTAATTAGATAATGAAGAAAACATAGTTTCTATCCAGTTACTAAGAGACAAGACAAGTGACGAATACGAAGCGTTCAAGGGTGGTGCGTGAACGAACAATTTAAGAAGAGAAAGAATGTGATACATTTTTATCCCTAAGGTGCAATGTATCATGATCTAAATAATGAATAAGGTGGTTCCTTATTTATCTCTACTTATTTTATCACAACTAGATCTAACCATAGATCTAGATCTAAAGACGAACACACACGCTCACACACACATCGAACTTCCCAACGCTAGGAGGGCACCATTTCGCACTAATGGTGAACTCTTATGACGTCATCTCTCTCACTCTCTCTCGCTTCATTCTAAGAATAAACAAACAACACAAAATCCAAACTATTGTCTTCCACCTTATTCTAATACATGTAGATCTAGCTAGTTTAGATCTAGGTCTAGTATAACTAGATCTAATCTAGATCTAGTGACGAATTATATAGAAAAGGGAGGAAATAAAAGTCTATACTTTCCCACACCTTTTCATATGAGCAATCTTAAAGAAAGATCTGTTGTGGGTCTAGACTTCTAGAATGTGCTATCTAAAATGTTATTTTAATTTAAGGCATGCATGGGGACCAGATAAAATGTTCCTGATAATCGCTCCAGTTGTGGGTTGCATTCAGTCCCATGTGCCGTCAAGTGCACACTTCACCCAGGTCCAAATGGGTACCAGCACTGCTGGGAAAGTAAACCTGCGAGAAACTAGCGTCTTCTCCAGGGGGTGTTCATTGATTACTTGTTCCGCTTAGCGCCATAACAACTGGGGATAAGCACCAGCTCTATGGGCCTCATGGCCTCAAAGAAATACTTTTTTTTACTCCCTCCCTTATCTCCCTTTACGGTTAATATTTAAAATTATAGTTTGAGTTTTGTGTTCATGGTTTTATTCTGATTATACCATTGGTACAGGTTATGCGGACTGTTCTCTCTCAGCACGGAAACTTGAAGCCTGGCCAAGCTACCATCCTCATCTCCCAACCCCCAGTAGGCCATGTGCCGACATCCACCACCACTACTCCTGGACAAGTAAGTCTTTGTCTTTCCCTTCCCATGATGGAGTGTTGTGCACATTACAAAGCTATTGTAAATATACAGTGTACAGCATAGATTTCTCCCCCTCCCCTAATCCATTTGTGTGTGTGTGTGTGTGTCTCTCTCTCTCTGTCTCTCTGTATATGACTATCTCTCTCTCTCTCCCTCTCTGTCTGTCTCTGTCTGTCTCTCTCTATGTCTCTAGTCTCTCCCTCCCACCCTCCTCATCCCTCGTCTCTCTCTCTCTCTCTCTCATTCCCTCCCCCCTCTCTCTCCCTGACTCTCTCTCTCATAGTGGACCTGATCTAGAAGAGATTTGCTCCAATTACATAAATTACATTATATTCCATTATTTCTCTGCTCACCACCAGATTGTTCAGCAAGTCTCCACGGCAAAAACCTCGGGTCGGGGGTCGCCCAAGGCCAAAGGTCAACCGGTTTACGCCAGAATCATCACCCCGCCTCCCGGTTTGAAGCTAGCCAATGTGCCCGTGTCTGGCGCACCCGGGGGTGTCAATGTGCTGCACCGGATGGGCAAACTCCTGGCGACCTCTGGCATCACCGCCCACCAGCTTCCCGTCGTCAGCTTGGCCGTTCCGCAAGGCGGACATTTGAACCCCAGCGGTGCCGGCGCTAAAGACGAGACCTTGACCATGCTGGTTACCGGCAATGACAATGCAACCAGCCTCTTGCCTAAAAAGACGGGTCCCAGTGGGGATAGTTGACACACGCAGCGGTGAATTAGGCGTATTCTGTTATTTTAATTTTATCGATGTATGCTACATGTACTACTAAATGAAACTTTATTGTAGAAATGTTCTACTTATGGACAATACTGTATAAAATGAAATTTGTTCATTTTTGTGCAAATTTTGAAAGTTCAATCAATGTTATTTTAGACATAATTTCTCAAATTCGTAGCAGTGTAAATTTGTGGTATCTTTGATAAAAAGAGATATGAATTTATTTGTATTGAATTTATTTCAACAAGCAACTCTTTTTGACCAGTCGGAAATAAAGTTGTGAAGACTAGTTAATGCATTTTTTTTTTTGAATAAAATTTGCGTGCCGGCTGTTTTGACCTTATTATTCTCCCAGTGCCAGTAGTTTTTGGTTGGTTGTTAATTACGATTTGTGGGAGGGGGAAAAATTGTCAATAATCAAGCAAACATTGGAAGTAAATGAAACTTCTAGAAGTAGAGCAGGCTAGATAAGTGCTAATTTTATTATGAAAATTACTATTTGTCATTTTTGTTCTACTTGAAATCCTCATCTGTATCTACGATTCTACGATCATCCTTTTTACACCATGCCCCTTTCACAGTCGCTAGCATTGTTTCAAGAATGTCCAATTATTACTTTACCAGAATCAACATCAGAATCAACATCAGAATCAAGACTCACTTATGTTTTGAGTAAAGTACAATTATTTACGAAAAGCAAAAGTTGACATGTTAGATGCAGTTTCCATGGATGTTCTGACCAAAATTCAGTACGCAATATTCATTCTCCACAATTTAAATAAATTGTTCAAAGGCTCTCTTGAAAAACTAATGAATAGCCCTTACACCCTTTTGTGTGAGAGTCGACGAAATGATTTAGTTGCGTAGAAAATTGCATTGTTACATTTGGAATAGAAGTTTGTGAAGGGTCAAATGTTCCAACTAATATTTCTCAAAATTATGTAAAGTCGTAATTTTAGCAATATGGATAGTATGTCATAATATTTATTGTACTAGAAATGTATTTCATTGCTTTGTTGATATTGTGCGGTTTGTTCCGTTGATAACAATTTTGCAATATTATTCATATGGATTATATGTACACTATATTATATGCATTTTCACAGATAAATTGTTATGTGATATGAAATTGTTGAACTCTGTCAAACGATGTTATTATATACAGTGTCAGCTGTAATTAATGTTTCTCATAATGAAATTATATCATGCTCTCTTTTTATATTAATAAAAACAATAATACATGCTGGATTTTCTTTGTATTCATCTATTTTAGTACAAATGTTTCGCTTTCGTAGTTAGAACAATTCGAAAGATGAAAGGTATGCATTTGGTCATTCCCAAGATGGGTGACATTGGATGATTGGGGGCTTAGTTGGCAGCGCATGCGCTTCTTCTTTTACTTTACGACCAAACAGTTTGGTGCTATTGCAGAGGCTGTAGTTTTTATTCCTATGAGTCAGTATGAGTCCTGGATTATGTTTCTCTGTCCGATAGGGTTCAAATAACCTATATCTGTGAGTCACTTAATTTCTTTATTATGGAATTACATATGTACCATTTTTGCCTCTTCATCTGTCTAGATTATTGTCAATGTCACCATCCAATCAATGATTGAATCACAATATGAGCGCTGAAATTAACGATGCCTTCAACTTACTTCTAAAAGAGTGCATTTAAAAAAAAAAAGATAAGGAGTGCATTTATATAGCGCTTTTCACCGAGAATCTCAGTCTCAAAGCGCTTTACATCGTAAATCTCCACCAACAGGCCTGATCATTCAATTACCATCTCAACTCCATGGGGAACATACAGAGTATAGCTGGTATGCTATAACATACTGACAAGATCCTCCACTGCCTTTAATGCTGGGTACCCAATTACAGCTGAGTGGACTGGGACTGCCACGATAAATGTCTGTCCCCACTGGTTATCGAACCCGGGACCTCTGACTCTGAAGTCAGGCGCTCTACCACTACCACTGAGCGAACGGGCCGCAGATTTATCAGGCTTTGGCTACTTGTTTCTCATGACCATCAAATATTCAAAGATGCACAATTTTTTGTTTTTACCCAGAAACCACATTTTTGTGATGACCACCGAAAGGAAAATTATTTTTTTTCTGGGGATATACAATTTAAAGTATTTAACTCCAAGCACTAATGTCATCCCACTGCACTCTGTATGTAAATTGTTATGGATTGACTTACATAAGCAATAATAAATCCAAATATGGTGAAGATTCTGTATGCAAAGCCATCTTAATTTGAGAAATGATTGATAATGTTATAGCTAAAGTTTCCCTCAAAATTCTCATACTACAACTACATGTACATGTACGATAATATAAAAATTATTAAGAAATTTAGAAACGTTCGCGCGTGCACCAAAAGGTGTTGCGCCTAGGCATTCCAATTTCTATAGAGAAAGGAATATAGATCATCATTGGGCTTACGCTCAATGCAACAGGAATCACCCATGTTGTCCAAATGAGCAAATTTTCTTGCCCCAGGAAAAAATGAAATGCTTAACGTAAGTAGTGATCGAACCCAGTACCTCTGTCAGTCACAGTGCAATGCCTTAACCACTCGGCCATCTCGCCCTTTCATCCAATATACCCACTTTGACTTAGTAGCTATATTCTAGGCTGAACCGTAAATTAACTTCCTTGTTACTTCGAAATACTATGAATTACCAAGACATTCAATTTTTGGGCTATAAAAACAGATAGTGACGCCGATGGTGTTACGGTTAGTGCTTTGCACTACCGAGTCGAAAGACACCGGGTTCGAGTCTGACTTCTACCACTCCGGAGTTATGCCTTTGGGAAATGCATTTTACACTATCCCACACTTCACCCATGTGCCAAATGGGTACCAGCACTGCTGGGAAAGTAAACCTGCGAGAAACTGGCGTTTTCTCCAGGGGGTGATCATTGACCACTTGTTCCGCTTAGCGCCATAGAAACTGGAGATAAGCACCAGTTCTATGGGCCTCATGGCCAGGAATTACTACTAATTACTATAAAAACAGATGGATAAGTGATAAGACTGAATCTGTAGATTGTATATTATTATATTAAAGTGTATGTCAGAGTTGAAGGTATAAAGCCCCTTTTAAAAACTTATTGTCCAGTCTTTAGACCACTAATGTCTGGTGGCTATTTCAATATCCCTGTGTGCGTGAGCTTTTTCTTTTTCTTTTTTTTTCCCTCAGATTGGACTCGTATTGCATTTCCACAGTCTTGCGTACTTCGACCTTATGTTTAACAATCTCATCTGAAGAATACTATTCAATTAGAAGAAGACAAATTAAGATTCAGAGACGGAGAGCTTTAGATGTGGCGCCATGATTGAGGGTTTAAGTGTTATGACTTACAAGTTACAACTGAATGGTGCAGGGTTCAAATCCTTACTGCCCTGGTCTGGCGTTGAGTCTCTGAGAAGGGCTTTTTCTTTACACGTTAACCCTACCCAACTCGGGTGTAAAAGGAGTAGGCATACCAGAGGTGCGTTCCATAGGCCTCTGTTAGCTCCATTACGGTAGGTCGGTAGCCTACCGGAGTGGACCATAATATCCTGCCATATAGCACTTCGGACCACTCCATTCAGGCGTCTGGCTTGAATCCAGTACCTCTGAGTCACAGTGCAATGCCTTAACCACTCGGCCACCTTGACCTCACCCACAGTGATAAAAAAAAGAAAATCCTGTAAGGCCATGAGGCCCATAGAGCTCGTGCTTATTCCCAGTTTCTTTATTATTATTAGTATTAGGATGATTAAACGGTAACATGCCTTGGAGTTTTATTCATAACTTTTTTTTTATTATTCATATTCATTTGTTGTAAAGTCAATTTCTAAGTTGCAAGTTCAAATAAACAATACTTACTGAATACATAATATGGAATCAAGCAATTTAAAATTTAGCTCTCAACTAAAAGGACTTTAACAGTTACAATTTAATAGCAAATGATATTTTGGATAAAATCCTTCAACTAGAACATTTAAATCAAGATCAACTAGATACTAGATCCAATATTATGATCTAATATTTGCTATTTGCTAACTGAATACATGTAAAAATATATTGGAATGTATTGAAAACAGAAACACTTCGATAGTCAGCATCCATGTCACTTAAAGATTTTGTCAAAACATCATTTACGCATATTCCTATTATTCTCAGCAATACAAGCTCACATTTCATAACAATGATTTAAAATATATAATTTAAAGATTAAATAGCAAATATAAAATTGAAATGTATCAAAAACAGAAGAATCATATAGAACAATAAAATTCAATCCATAAAGCATAAAGATAATCATAATGTTATAATTGTATGATATTCACAATAAATTTACAAGCTGATAAGTAAAATTAACCATGGTCATTTATGAAAGCAGCAGTAATTCATAAGAACAAATAGATATGTCATTTTTTGTCATTGTCATCAACATGCATTGCTGTTCGTAGCTTAGGCTTTCAGGTTTTAGATCAGAAGCACGAGGCTCTTCCCAAATTATCGTCATCAATTTCAGTTGTAAAATTAGGGTACCGATACACGAACCCATTGTCTGAAACATGGAGGGTCACACATTCCTTTTCCAAGATACTCAAAACATAAAACTTTTTTCAATAGCTGCCTATGGATAATACCGGTACTAAAAATCAGGTGGTAAGAAAGCATTAGCAACAAAGTCAAGACCTCTAACAGAGAATCAAACAAGAGCCATTAACCCAGCAAGATAGCCAGACAAAAATGGAAATGGATTGGCCACACATTTGGGAAGTTTCCTGAAAACACTACCGACCTGAACTTAGAACCCCCTAAGGGAAGAGACAAGTCGGGAGCTCCAGAACAAATTGTAGAGGATCATAATATGAAGAAGAGATCAAACAACGGGGACTGTAAAGGTCAGAAATGAACAAGATCTCCCAGAACCAAGTGAACTGGAAAACTGGTTGAGATGAACTACATGTAATGCAAAAATATTCCTCAATGAATCCAAGCAAAGAGGATAGATCTAGTAAAAGGCGTAACTTTGACGATTTTGACGCCTCCCGCATGCCCCCTTTCACGGTTAGGAATAGGATTTCAGCCTCAATCCACTGAAAGGGTGCGCGCCAGAGGCTTCATAATCATCGGAGTTGCTCCTCTTATAAGACCTATCCTCTTTGATCCAAGTCAAGATTCAAGTCAAGATTCCAGTACCAGAGGTTCTGCTCTGCTTTGATCTTTGTGTTATAAACAGGGTTGCCAATTAATTCCAGAAATTTGACCTTTTTTCATTGCATTTGATCAAGAAAAATTACATTTCGCCTTTGGCTTTTTTTTTTGCCTTTTTACTCGAAAGAGTATTTCTCTTGTTACAGCCATCAAAACCTAGAGATCGAATGCAGGTTGAAATGCTAGACACTCTTGGGCAAATTCGTGATGAGTTGTCAAAAAGCTGAATACCAAGTTTGTAGATTTGGTAATTTTTTGCCTTTTTTTGCCAAAAATCTGATCTTTTGCCTTCGAAATACTAAGTTTGTAATTATGACCTTTTTTGGCCTTTTTACGCCAAAGATTTGGCCTTTTGCCTTCAAAATTTCTGGCAACCCTGGTTACAAACTAGCATCATCTTGTCATGCCATGAAAACTGAAGGACACCACATAGCTATGATGGCATTCGCTCATCAAGGAATGTCGCCATTGTCAATAAGGCATCGCATAGAGTCCTGACGAGACAACTGCCAATGTGTGAATAGCCTGGTCAGTCACCATGTGAGTGTGAACACATGACATGCCAAAGTGAAGAACTGAATGACGAAAGTTAGACTTAACTTTATGGCACATTTTCCAATAGATACCACTTTCTGTCAGTTTCCCTTCCCTAATTCGGATTATTATGGAATGTTGCAAGTAACACTCCACTTGTGAAACAGTACGTAATAATTTGTTAATAATTTTGCAAGGGCATGTCATCTAAATACATTTGTTAAAGATGAAAATTGATTCATACATTAAAAAAAAAAAATCTGATGTATTTGAAAATAGATTTCAGAAAGATCATTTTTTCTTGATTTTAAAATACATGCATTCATTAAAAATCTGTGGAAATTGTTTTTTTTAGAGCCAAAGAATGCAGTGTGAATAAATGAGTATCCATTATTCATATCACAGGGATGAGATGCAATTTAAGTTACCATGAATATTTTCTATCCTCTATTTTTATATGAATTGGAATGAACTGTATTCAGTTGGAATTTGTACTTCTATGTATGCTCTCTAGAGATAATTTCAATGAATCATTAAAGAAATACATGATTCCATATTTTTCTTACTCATTGGACCTAACAGAATGCAGGTTATAGGCTACATGTATAAATCTAAAAATGTATTTCAATAAAACAACAGCAATAAAAATTGTGAAATGTGGTTTTGAGCGAGGAAGTTGAAATATCATAATATATATGAAATATCGGAAGTAAAATTTGAGTAAAAATGTGTATAATAATTACCATTAATTAATATTATATATTATCTTACATTGACATAGAACAGAATATAGAGACCAATATGATAAGACACTATGCGTTGTTGTGCTTGTAAATAAAACTCAATAGAAAACAAATCATCGGAACAAAATGAGAAAATTGTACAAGAGATGAACTATTACAGAAATTTGAGTTACAGGCACAGGTGTATTGTTTCATGTCGTTCAGAGTTTCTTCATAACAGCCATCCTTTCTGAGCTGTACACACGAACGATGAATTTCTATACGGCTCACTTGTCCATCTGGGAATGAAAAACATATAAAAATATAATTGACTCTAGTTGCCGGATGAAAAAGCTAAAACACTTTGAGTTTTACCACTAAGCAAATGTAAATGTAATATCCTTTATGTGAATACATGTATTAAGATGTCAATAAATAAATAAAAAATATGTATGTAGGCCTATTTAAATTTATTATGCGAAAACCTGACTGGCGTCTTCTCCAGGATGGTATCACTAGTTCCACTTCACGCAACAGAAACAAGATAGAAACCAGAAGAAACTTATTCTTTCTGTTAAAAAACCCATTAATGACACATTATAATGATGACATTAGTTCAAATATGCTGATGATGATGAAGTAGATTTGTATAGCTCTGGTTTCCACAGAAATCCGTGCTCAAAGTGCTAGGTAGGAAGCAGGATAAGCCAGATGGTAGAGCAGTTCCTGATTCCTTGCAGTTTGAAGTTTTATGGTGCT
>JAUEKV010157545.1:0-11663 GCA_031833985.1 Ancula gibbosa
CTCCACTGGCAAGCAGCCCTGTAAGTGCATACATACCTACCCGGTGTCATTCGGTGTCATTGTCATTGCAGTGATGTGTGCATTGTGTTAGTAACACACTTCTTGGGTCTCTTTACCCCAGAAATTTATTACAGGACGCAAATAAGGCACAGTATCGACACCAGGATTGGAAAATATCTTGTTATTCTCGACGTCTCCTTATTCCCCATGTCGTTCAACATGATGTACCACTGTATTTTTATTATTGTTGTAATTTTTATTATTATTATTATTATTATTATTATTATTATTATTATTATTATTATGATTATGATTATTATTGTTTTTATTTATTATTGCTATTGATAATAATTATTTATTGTTTTTATTGTTGATTTAAAAAAACTTTATTATCATTATTATCATTATTATTACACGTAATATTGCTATTTTAATATTATAATTAGTATCATAATAATAATACAGTAATAATTATCATTATTATTGATTACATGTATATCTTTTAAATTATCATTTATTATTATTATTATTATTAATACATGTATTATTATTATTATTATTAGATCTACTATTATTATCATTAATATTATTATTATTATTATTATTATTTTTATTATTATTATTGATACATGTATTATTATTATTATTATTATTATATCTACTATTATTAATATCATTATCATTATTGTTATTGATACTATTGTTACCACCACCATTGGTGATTCCCAGGCACACAACCAACTAGCGCCCCTGAGTGCGCCTGGCATGGGCACCACCTGGCAGCACTCCGTGCCCTCCACCATGCCCTGGAGCAACAGCCTGGCCTCCACCTTGCCACAGCACCACATGTCGTCGTCCTTTGAGAAATACAAAGTGTCCACATTCCACGGATTCCATCCGCCCTCGTACGTCCTACTGTTCTACTGTTCCACTGTCACTGAGTCACTGTCGTGCCTTTTGCTGTGCACATAGATTACGTAATTTTGTATGGTATTCTTGTTCCATCCGCCCATAATACATATGTCTTACTTATTTTTCTTCTTTAAAAAAAAAATTATAAATAAGATTTTCGATTACTTTTTTCTAAACATGAAATAGAATTTGTAAAGCGCCTAGAGCTTGCTCAATGAGTGGGGTAGAGCGCTGTAATAATGTTCATTATTATTATTATTGTTTTTACTGTGCACATAGACTACGTAATTTTGTATGGTATTCTTGTTCGATCTGCCCTCGTACGTCCTACCTACTGTACTGTTCTACTGTCACTGTTATGCCTATTATTGTTGATGTTGTTGTGATTGGATGCTTCAGCATCTGGACCATTCTTTTTACAATATCATTCTCATCTGGAGTTTACTATTAGCTCCTAATGAGAAAAGAACAAATTCAGATTCAGTAAAGAAGAATATCTTGCCTTTTACTGTGTACATAGATCACATAATTTGTATGGTATTCGTGTTAATTATTATACACATTTGTAAATGAAGGAGTTCAAATTCAAATGCAGGTTTTTAATTTTCATCTCCTAAAAGTTTTAAAATTCTTCTTCTCTCTTACCAGCTTTGGCATTTATTACCTTTTGAAATTTATTTCTATCTTTTCACGGGATTCCAAATTTATTTACTTAAAATATCTAAATAAAATATCTAGGCGTCTACCCTATGCCTATCTATATATCAATCAATAATGATTAGATAAGTTTATTTTATTATTTTTTAATTAAAAAAAACCCCAACATCTATAACAATAAATAACACTGCCTTAAATACCTGACTTAACTGACAGCCATTTCTTGTCTGCCAGATTGGAGCCTCAGCCCTCATGCAGCTCCCCAATGAAACGGCCAAAGAGGAAAGCCCTGGAATACTCGGACGAGTAAGTATCAGAAGAAAGTGGGGCGGATGGGGGTTTATGTGACCTTTCTCCTAGGAACGCAGTAGCAAATAGAAGCCGCAGTCGAATATAAGATAAATATGGAATCAAACAATTTGAAATTTAGCTCTCTACTAACTTTTAGTGGATAGCTACAAGGAGCACGTCTGGAGGATTATCGATCTATCACAAAAGTTTTACCGCGTCGCCCTAGAGGCTTTATTTTTCACGTCCAATATTTAAGGAAAATAAATGGTTTAAAAATTCAGACTCCATTTAAAGAATTTTTCTAATGTCATGTCAGATTGATGTCATTGGCATTAGTCTCTCTTTGACCTATTGGACAGTCTTTTAGTAGTTTCATTTGGGTTGTTTTTTTAAATTTCTTTCCTTTCACCTTTAGTGCAGTCTTTTTTATGTAGTTTCATTTGGATTGTTTTTATTAATTTGTATCCTTTCATTTTCAGTGCACCGACGTCGAAAGTCTATCTGTGTACCGATCAATTCGCCAATCTTCAAATCAGCCCACAGATTGAATGTGGCTCGGAGAGGCCGCCCCGAACCATCTCCTATGGCCCTCAGTCGAATGCGGAGAGAAGTGGCCGACAGGATATGTCGGGCTGGGAACGATTCAGGGAGGTTGAAAACAGGTGATGAGAAGCTTTCTAACCTCGTTGTTGTTGTTGAAATCACAATTATATGGTAAACCTTGACTACAACTACTTCTTCTTCTTCTTCTTCTTCTTCTTCTTCTTCTTCATCTTCTTCTTCTTCTTCTTCGTTTTCTTTTTTCGTCTTCTTTTACTTCTATTTTTTTCTTCTTCTTCTTCTTTTATTTTTTCTTCTTCATCTTCTTCTTCTTCTTCTGCGTTTCTGTTAAAAACCCTGGGTTTGGGGGCCGAATACATAGTTCCATTGTGGTCTAATAATCTAATACTTTAATAATCTGTTTACTTATCTAATTATACCAGCATTTTGTGTAAACATGATTTATGGCTGAAATATAGTTGCTACAGAAAGTTCACTGTGCAAAATGCCTCTTTAAAAAAAAAACTGGAATTGTCCTTCAGCAGGAATACGTCCCCCAAAAGTAATAAAATATGATGAAGCCCTGTACTATATAGAGATTAGAAATAGATATTACTATAATATGTACAGTAAACTATTTGAATCAAATAATATTTTATTGTAGGCTCCTAGATTTTCTATATGAAACAGTTTCATCTACTTGCCTATTGTCATTCAAACACATCTTTACCTTTCAGCATTGACATCGATTGTGAAGAAGAAGCAGCCAAAAAATCGCCAAACCGGCAAGAGAAAGGCGTCATTTGCATCGATGAACAAGTAGCCCATCAAGCCTCCACAAAACCCTCTTCAATTCTTCCAAAATCTATTTTAAACGATATGTAAGTAAATCCCTCGTCCCCTCAAAGTAAGTTAGTTCCTTCAAGGCTTATGGGAAAAAAGTAATTCATTTAGGCCATGAGGCCCATAGAGCTGGTGCTTATCATCTGTTTATAAGGCACTAGGCGGAAAGAGTGATCAGTTGCTTTTCTTTTCTGTACAAAACCATGTATTTGCTTTTCTTTTCAGTACAAAACCATGTATTTGCTTTTCTTCTCAGTACAAAACCAGGTATTAAATTTGCTTTTCTTTTCAGTACAAAACCAGGTATTAAATTTGCTTTTCTTTTTAGTACAAAACCATGTATTTGCTTTTCTTTTCAGTACAAAACCAGGTATTAAATTTGCTTTTCTTTTCAGTACAAAACCATGCCTCCAAGTCATGTTATGGAAATCGCCCGGTCATATTCTGAGAGACGTCGTCAAGGAGGAAGGCGCTGGCCTCAGTCCGTCGACAATGCCTCCCGTCCACTCATCGAATCTATCGTCATGCCTCACCACGTACACGCGCTCATCGCATTCTCTCAGCGACGCTGTCATGGAAGACACGCCGTTCAACCAATCACGGTCATCCCCTAAAATGCACCCTTCCGTCAACCCTTGCCGGCATTCGCCCTCCTCGCTCTCCTCCTCCCCCTCCTCCTCTTCCTCCTCCTCCTCGTCACCGAACTTGAACTGGCTCCGCCAAGCTCCGTCCAGCCAATTGCTCCGTGCGTCGTCCTCCCCCAATCGACCGTCGGCCTTTGGCGCTTTCAGCAACCCGGAACGGGACGTGTCTATTGGTCGAAGTTCCACTTCCTTTTTGGACGACGAAATGCAATTATGACAGACGGACACGCCGCTCTTCTGACTTGACACTTCAATTGCAGCATAGCATGACACGCACAAAAAATTGCCATTATAATACAGCCCTCCTTTGCTCTCATGGCCTATGAGAGAAAGATTTGTCATTATAATAATACAGCCCTCCTTTGCTCTCAGGGCTTATGAGTTATGAGGGATGACGCACACAGATTTGCCATTATAATAATACAGCCTTCCTTCGCTCTCATGGCATATGAGAGACAGATTTGCCCTCCTACGCTCTCTCTACTCTCTGGGCTTATATGAGGGATGACGCACACAAATTTGCCATTATAATACAGCCCATCTTCGCTCTCAGGGCCTATGAGAGACAGATTTGCCATTATAATAATACAGCCCTCCTTCGCTTTCAGGGCTTATGGGGGATGTTATTTCTTGCAATATTCATGAATATTCACACCATCATTGACTCATAATTTCTTCCAATTGTGATTTCTTCTTTGGAGGCGACTGACAATTGATTCAAAACTGATTGGTAAATCTAATGGCTGATTGATATATTATCGTCACTGCGCTTCTAAAATGTCCTAAGTCAGATTTATGCCAAAATAGAACTGATATTAGTGATATACCACGGCATTCCTAAAGATAAGGGCTATCATATGACATCATCAAAATTCATAAAATGCACCCATTAATCCATTAATTATTGCAATTAAACCATCATGGCTCAAGTCATCCAGTGACTTAAAATGAAATAGTTTTTTTCAGTTTTCTCAAATCTACTGAAAATGACGTATATGCCATTTTAGAAGCGCAGTGACGATATGGTGTATTATCTCAAAAGCGAGTATTGGCATGTTTATACTTTTACTGCCGCAGAAATCGGGGGATAGGAACCGTAAACAAAATCAACAAATACTTCATCAATTCATTGATACCCGGTAAAATGTTATTATAATTCATGTATATATAAACACTCTAAAACGATTTGTCAGAAACCCTTAGTCGGAAACCTACGTTAGTTCAAAAGAATCCCAAGCGATTTCGTTTCCCAAACGGATTCACTTTCGGATATACTGAGGGTGTCCATCCAATGGCCGGACGCTCACTTTGGTCTGGGTGACCTTGACCTTGGTTCTCGGCATGGTATCAAGATAACACTTTTAGTTTGATGGTGTGAACCAGCGTTATTTACATGCTTGGCGAAGCCAATGTTTAATTGTCATAAACATGCATGTCATATTATATGAAATGAAAGGCAATTTAAATTAGTATCCTTTTAAAAGTTTTTTTAAAAAGTCGGGTTTGCTTGAATAATTTCTGCAAAACAATTTTTGAGTGAAGTTAGGTCAGTCTTCTGTAAGAGTTATTTCCCTTGGCTTAGCTGTTCAGAATAAACTTATCAGAATTCGTTCAGGCAGTAATGGGTTAAAAAAAATAATATTATGAATAAGGTGGTCTTGCCCATAAATTTTGAATTAAGCGTTTTAGAGTGTATATAGATATATAATTATAATTATGGAGAAAGATTTACTCATCTAATTGAAGGTTCATAATTATTCAGAATATCTCTTTAACTTGGCTTACAAACTGTTACCTTATAACAACAATAATAATAATGATATTAATAATAAATATCAAAATATACATCTTGATTATTTACCTTATGGAATAAAATTTCCTATTTTGGGAGTGGGACTTTAATATTAAAGTTATGCTTTATAATCTTATCTCATCTTATCTCATCTTATCTGATCTTATCTTATATCATCTTATCTCATCTTATCTTATCTTATCTTATATCATCTTATCTTATCTCATCTCATCTTATCTTATCTTATCTCATCTTATCTTATCTTATCTTATATCATCTTATCTTATCTTATATCATCTTATATCATCTTATCTCATCTTATCTTATCTTATCTTATATCATCTTATATCATCTTATATCATCTTATCTCATCTTATCTTATATCATCTTATCTCATCTTATCTTATCTCATCTTATATCATCTTATCTCATCTTATCTCATCTTATCTCATCTTATCTTATATCATCTCATCTTATCTTATCTCATCTTATCTCTTATCTTCTTATAGTGTTCAAATCCATACTAGGTGCGTGAAACACTTAATTTAGATTTAGTGCAAATGTGGAAAAGGGAGAAGTTGTGTGTTGAATCCCTTCACACAAGCCCACCCCACACACTCTTCACACTTGTCTAAAAGTGTATTAAATACTTGTATTTGTGTATTAAGATATAAGGTTAGGTAAGAAAGAGTTTAATGTCCAAAAAAGGCACATCCCACTAAAGACCGATTTTCCTGTGACGCTTTACTATTATAAAGGCTTATAAAATATAAATCACATCCAAATAAAGACCACTCTGGCTTTGTTGCAAAATGGGTGGTCCTTATTCAGAGGTTCTACTGTACTACTACAGTAGAACCTCTGAGTAAGGACCACCCATTTTGCAAAGCCAAAGTGGTCGTTAGTGGGAGGTGGTCTTTATTCGGAGGTGTTTTAGATAGAAGGCATGTATAGTAAACCGTCACAGAAAAATCTGTCTTTAGTGGTAGGTGGTCTTTATTCGGAGGGGTGCTATTGGGAGGTTCCACTGTGTTATTATTTTTGATTTGTTTCTCTCTTTAAAAAATCCCCAAAAGATTTTCCTTCAATTGGGAGGGATGCTCTCCCTTTTCCTCTTCAATGTGCTGCTGAAAGTTTGAGGTGTAAGTGTAATGCTTAAAAACTAAAAATCAAAAGGAATCAAATGTGAAGGTGCTAAACTGGATGCATGTTATTTGTTACACGTCGTTTGTAATGTTTAATGTTTCAAAATGTTTAGAATCTAAGTAATTAGTAATATGGCTAGATCTCTTTCTAATTACGAGATATCTAATATCATAATAATAAATGATAATAATAATGATAATATATATATAGTAAATAATAATAATAATGATATTGATAATAAATAATAATAATAATAATAAATCTTTTTATGAATACTCGTGTTAGTGTTGTAGGAATATGAGCATCCCTCCATGCCACCCTCTTCCAACTGTGTGCGGAAGGATTATTGACTATTCATCTTATGTACTGTTATATTATTTATGTATCAACATGATGTTGCAAAATCCGCGAAACGGAACGAGTGATCAATGAACAATGAATATCCCCCCCCCCCCTCCCCCTCTTGGAGAAGAAGCCAGTTTCTCACATGTTTTACTTCCCCAGAAGTATTGGTGCTGGTACCCACTTAACACCTGGGTGAAGTGTGAGGAAAAAAAGTGTTAAATAAATGCCTTTCCCAAGGGTATTACACAAAACTGGGTGACTGTCAGCAGGATTCGAACCCACAGCCATTTGATCATGAGTCCAAAGCGCTAAGTACTCGCCCCACTGCCACCTACACTGTACTCATCATTAAACAATGTTATTTTACATGTATTCATTGTTGCATGAATATCTTCTTCTTTGGCAGCTACAAGTTTGTGTACTTGAATATGCAGTCTTCATCTTGTAATTTAATGTAATTGTAATCATATCTAAAATTTAAATTCAAAGGGAAACCACTCTCTCTATCATCAAAGAGAGGCAAATAAATAGTAATAATTATTCAACAGAATAATAAGTATTTAGAACCCCATTATTTTTGAAGACGAGACAAGTACGAAGAAAAGAAGGAGAATTATTGAAAGAAAAAAAAGACCCAAATGTGGGGTTAGCGCTCTTCTCCTCTCATTGCTAGGCGGTGCTGTTGTAGTCGTCCCTGGTTCGAGTCCCACATTTGAGTCTTTTTTTCTTTCAATTATTCTCCTTCTTTTCTTCGTACTTGTCTCGTCTTCAAAAATAATGGGGTTCTAAATCCAGTTTATTAGTCTGTTGAATAGTTATTACTATTTCTTTCTTTCAATCATCGTGTCCTGCCTTGCAATTTTGTTGCCGGCAGTTGTTTACATTTATTAGAGAATATTGTATCAGTGTCCTATACCTGCGTGTATTATGGAGTATATTGTAATGTGGAATCGATACTATGAAGAAATAATAATAACCCCCCTTCCCCCCTCTCTCCCCCTCTTAAAACAGGCCTGATTGAGTTTGCAATGTAAATAATTAATATGATTCATTCATCAGACAATTACATTTGAAAAACTATTTAGATGAATATTAGAAATTATCTTAAAACAGGCCTGATTGAGTTTACACTGTAAATAATTACTATGATACATTCAACAGACAATTAAATTTGAAAAACTATTTAGATGAATATTAGAAATGATGAATAATTACTTTCTACATGTATTATCATTCTTTAATACTCAAAGATTATACATTAAAGAAATAAGACGAAGAGAAAATACTTTAATTAAAATTGTACCTTTCAAATACTAAATTCGAAATAAAAAAATGTAACAACAAAATCTGGCTTTATCTTTTTTTAAAGCACAAACGAAAATTGAAGAAGAATACATTATTCCTTCCTGTTTCTGACATTTGTACCCATTTGCAGGATAGACTCGTGCATTACTTATATTAATTTTCCTCTTTAGGGAAATTAAGGTTCATGATCTTGTTTGCCTTTTATGCAGTGTTTAGTGTTGATGACATAATGAGAAAGGACAATTATTTAAAGTCAAATAGAACTTGGAATCCACAGTTGAGAGTGAGGTAATTGTAAAGAATCAAACAGTTTATTAAATTAAACTCTCCACTAAAGGGACTGTGCGTTAAGACGGTTGTATGTGCATGGGTGGCGGCAGGGCGTTCCTATTCCTAGGGTTGGGAAAGGGGTGTGGAGCCGGAATGACCTAGAACGAGACTCTCAGTGTGGAAACGGCCGGAGGGATCCTGAAGGGTCCTAAGGGATCTCAAAGTGTCAAAGATCCTAAACCTGGCGACGTACGGTCCCCTCCCGGAACTATCAGAGGTTGGGGGCTACAGCAACGGAGGAGCCCCCATGGCACTTAGGGGGATTTCCATATGCCAAATAGGGGACGTGTCTTGTGTTTAGCTTCTTCAATGTGGCTAGATACCTACCCTTGATCGGTGCGGGCGGGCCGCAGGCTGCGAATCGCGTATGTGACTTGCTCTTTCGTCAACTGAGACGTTCTTCCGGGACCAATTTCATCGAGAGAAGAAGAAGAAGTGGGGAACGCCGGGAGAGGGGCTAAAAGTATTAGAGCCGTGAATGGGGTCTGCCCAAACAGAATAAAGCGGCCGACCTTTCTAAAGAGTAAGAGGGGGTTCATCAATCCCGTCGGGATGGTACTCCACTCTCTCCGGCCCAGCGCCTTGAATGTCAAAGTAAAGAAATTCAAATAAGCGTGGTATGGTTGGGGAGGAACTATACCGGCGAGATGGATTCCCTCATCTCATGTAACGGAGTCTCGAGTGCCAGTGCTTCAGGATTTTGCCAGCAGAAACTGGAGTACCGATAGTCGCGGCACTTGACCCTCTCGGTATCGCCTTGGCCCGCTCTGACAAAGTCGACAGGTTTACCGTGCTAAGATAGCCCCGGTCCGGTCGAACAATCTGAAAAGGTCAAACGACAGGCCGTCTCATCAGGGATAACTATTAACTATGTCTGCCGGAGGAGCCCTACCGCCCCCCCCCCCCCCCCCCCCCCTCATGATCGTTGGTATTATACACTGTTCGCCCCCCCCAAATTGCACTACGGGGAGGCGGGAAGGCTCCCGAGGTCAAGAGGGGATGTGTCCAGCAACTCCAATAACTGCTGGGCATCTACCCTTAATCAACGCGGGCAGGCTGCAGGTCAATATGGTGGGTCTTCTTGCCAGTAGGGGCAAACTTCTTCCGGGCTTTGATTTCGCTTGTAAGGGCACATCGCCCACAGGCAAACATTCCATTTTTTGAAAAGAACAAGACTAGTCTTGTTCAGTCCCTTTAGTTGAGAGTTTGATTTAATAAACTGTTTGATTCTTTACAATTATTTGAAGTGTGAGAATGCTGACAAACTGAAGCATAGAAAGACATTTTTATTATTATCAAGGTTAGTGTGTCGAAGATGTCATTTTGAGATCTTCTTATATATTATAATATAATATGGCATTATGTGACTGATCCTAATTCAATTTTTTTGGTTTATTTTAGTGATTAAATTAATTTATCATTCATTACATTTATTGTTAGGGACATATAGGGCCTGCGAAAAACAACAATATCATTTTATAATATATGTATATATATTATATATATTTATGTGATGTCCATGTATTATAAATCTTATTTTTGCATTAAAAAATGTTATCTAGTGAAATTTCATTCTTCTGTTCAATAAATATTGATGAATTGATGTGGAGTTATTTTGTGCTAAATATATTATGATGTATGGTTTCTATGTTGATTGTAAATTGTTAAGAATTGAATTGCATTAATGTTGTCATTGATTGAAGAGAGCTACAAAACTGCCTTATTCCAATGTTTTTAATAATACATCAGCAATAAAAATAAAAAAGACTTTATTTTTTTTAGACTACATGTATCTTTGTCTCCTCATTAAGATGTTGTATTATGCAATACAGACACCTACAAACATTCATTCCTACCACAAACCATCTGTGACTGGAACAAACTCCCAAATTCAGTTGTAACATTTTCGGACAGTGAAAAATTCAAAACCGCTCTTTTGACTTATAGAGTGTGCCAAGCCTCACACACCTCCATAAGCATTGCTCGTTTGTGAGATACTTTGGAGAACTATACAGATAACACTACATGTATCTCGTCTCTTTAAGAATATTAAGATGTCACAGCGCACCACAGCATAACAATGATGCTTCGGCAAGCCATAGTGTTGTCGAACAGAAACGACAAATTTTATTCTACATGTATTTCCATGGCTACAGGGAAAATAGCGTACTGTACAAAAATGGACTATTCATCAACCCACAAATCCAGAGGGAAAACATTTAATAATAACGAGAACTAGATAGATAGAATCACTCTCTTTGGCATAATACTATACTGACAAAGTAAAGTAAATTCCTCGAAAGTCGCGAGACACATAGAGCTGATGCTTATCCTCAGTGTATGTGGCGCTAAGCGGAACGAGTGATCGATGAATATCCCCTGGAGAAATCTTTTCCCGCTGTGTTTACTTTTCCATCAGTATTAGTGCTGCTACCCACTTGACACCTGGGCGAACTGAGAAATAAAGCGTTAAGTGTCTTTCCCATGGGCACTACACAAAATCGGGTTTCGAACCCACGGCTAAATTTTGATCCTGAATCCAAAGAGACAAGCATTCGATCACTGTACCGCTATTTCTTTGGCAGAATACTCACAAAAACAACATGAAAACAATACCTTTACATTTATCTTCTTCAACGCAATTTTAGAGAAATAACACAGAATTAAGATGATATTATATGCATGACTTTTAACGAACTTTAATTTACTTCCACGTTCAATGGGAATATGTGAAATCATCCATGATTCTAGAACTATTACAAAACAAAACTCGTCTCATTAAAATCACCAGGCATATAATTCCTCACAGGTCCGATCACGGAAAAGTTTGATTGAAAACGAATTCAGTCCACTCGAAA
>JAUEKV010158656.1:0-11657 GCA_031833985.1 Ancula gibbosa
TCTCTCTCTCTCTCTCTCTCTCTCTCTCTCTCTCTCTCTCTCTCTCTCTCTCTCTCTCTCTCTCTCTCTCTCGCCTACCTCCACTCTACGGAAAGCAAATACGAGACGTCCCCATGATTTGCATAATAATTTGTCATATGTCTACACTACAAAGGTCCCCGGAGCTGGATCTAGATCCCACGCTTTGGTGGGAATGTTTGGACGCATACAGTGACTGACTTCATATAATACGAAAATAGACCCGCAACAATAAGTCATTCCGTACATTCCCGTTACCCAATAAATTAAAAGGTGGCCCTTGTTGTCTAATCAAGCCCCTCCTAAGAACCGACACCTGGGCTTAGGGCCGACTGTTAGAAGCACTGCCCTTGGGCCCTTTGGCTAGACTTACGTGTCTTTCTCGAGTTTATAATATACAAAATCGATACTTCGAAAGGTTATAATATATATTATAAATAATCCATAAGATATGTCATTCCAGGTTTACTTTGAAGGGTAAGTCGTAATTAATGGACTGTACAAGTCTTGACGTCACACGGGCCGGGCTTTGCTAAGCAACAAAAACATTGTGTGTCATTAGTATAGACAAGTGCATGAATTCTAGTCATTCTAGCCATATATTGCCATTTATTTGGTCCGAAATTCCTCGTTGGCATTTTAAAATAAGATAAGATAAGAAAAACTTTATTAATCCTTCATAGGACATTAGCGTTGTATTACATGCCATGATACAAAACAAATGATAAATACAGGTGTAAAAGACAGAATAGAACATATCAAATCATCAATAATAACAAGAACACGAATCCGTGTCGACACTGAGCGGCGCCCTCATAAAAAAACAACTGCTGATGACGCCAGACAATTACACTCCATTGATAAGTAAGGATTCTTTGCCGACCTAACAGAAGACCTACCGTGGAATTGGAGGTGTGAAAGGCGACACAATAATCCTCTGGCTGTACTCTTACAAGAATAATATTTCATTAATACTAAGTGCCCCTGGTTTGGTTGTCATTACGGTAAATTGGACCTTAAGGTTTGTGTAATTAAATCAAAACCTGAAAAATGCTCTTTTTCTGTCAAAGGCTAACGTTAATTTCAGGGTTAAAGCAATGTGAAAATGGTTTAGGACTGGGGTGGGAGAGGGAGAGAGGGGGGGGAGTGAAGAGACGAACCCATGTTCATGGGTAGTACTAGAATTTAGAGTGTTAGTATACCATGTGCGGGTATGCCTAACGGTTAGGGTTATTTTAAACATGGCACGTTAGTTCCCAACGTGTACAAGCATATAAAGGATTGATTACCCCTTGAATAATACTGACATATGGAATTTGTATAAATTTGTATAAATTAACTAAAGATTTATGATCCCAAAATATAATCAAATATAGATTACGATCAATAACACAACGGCAAAAAATAGAAATCTATCTACGACAGCTGAGTTCAAATAGAAAGGTATGAACTTTGTGTTCATTCACATTTCTCAAAACTCCATTTTTGTCAGATGGAATCTTTCGACTCCGATTTGACGAAATTAAATAACACTACTGCAGAGCTTTAGAAATCTAGAAAATCTACATTTGAATCCTAATAGAATTGAAAGGTCTAAACATAGTTTTCAACTTTCTCAAAACTTCATTTATTTGGATATAACATTCTGAGAAGGATGCGGGGATGCAGATTCGGACGATAACGCGTGATGGATGTCGTTGATGAAGAAACCAGGTAAGCGGTGCCACCGATGCCACCGAGGATTGGAGGAAGGGGTGGGAATGGGAGGAGGGTGGGTGAGCTGGGATAACGATATCTCAGATGTAAATCTTTCACCTTTATTGACGCCAGGAAAAGCGTCCACACCGTGCCACACACGCCTTCCCGTCTGTCACCACTATGACATACCGTCTCTCAATGCGAAGACGTGTGTTTCGCCAAGGTTGGAAAAACCACAGTCTATTTTTGGCACAATTGTATGATGATAATATGAATATGAGTGATTCGCTAAGGTTGGAAAAACCAAATCTGTTTTAGTACGTAAGGCTACGGATGAGGAAAATGATGAGCCTATCACCATAAATAATGAAATATAATAGCAAATAGAAGCCACAGTTGAGAGTAAGATAAATATGGAATCAAACAATTTAAAATTTAGCACACACCTTAAAGGACTTTAACAGTTACAATTTAATAACAGGTGATAATTCGGATAAAATCCTTCATCGGACTCAGATGAAGGATTTTATGCGAAATATCAATTGTTATTAAATTGTAACTGTTAAAGTCCTTTTAGTTGAGAGCTAAATTTTAAATTGTTTGATTACATAAATATTGTAGTGCATGTACTACTACGGAATGTGGGTTCGTCAACGGTGTTCTGACTACCTGTGTGCTCACCGATAGATAGATAGATAGTTAGATAGATAGATAGATCAATCAATCGATATATTATAAGAAAATGGATAGATAAAAACATGGATGGATCGATGAAAGATTATACCAGATAAATAAATATAGATATATAGATAGATAGATAGACTATTAGATAGATATTAGATAGATATAATAAAATGGGTACAAAGGTGTCCCTGGTTCTTCTCTCACATCCTAGTTAATAATCTATTATGTGGTACATTTAATTTCCCCCAGATTTTGAACCCTCAACGCAGCGCAGTTTGAACTAGATAGTCGAGATGAACCACATTACTAGACTCATATGACCCATAACGTTTCATTCATTTTATATGGCCATTTCATTGCCGGGCCGTTAAAAGGATTAGTTTCTAGATCTGTTGCATTGACTGGTGAATAAATGTCACGCTTTAGGGATTGGTACAGCCGCCTAAATACAGCTGCGGGATTTAAACGCAACAAAATAAATAATTATATCCTCAATGGTTAAATATAGCCACTTTCACATGAAAACAAATATTATATTATATTAATAGTATAAGGCCAATAAGCGCCTGACCAAACATCCGAGCGTTCTCGGGGAAACACAAAAAAAAACCCCATTTTAAAACCCAAAAAGAATTAATATTTAAACATTTAAGAGAAATTTATTAGCTTTGCCCATTTTCAGTTTCATTTTTATGCATATCTGGATGACCAGTATTGAGACGAAAGAAAACACGCTACCTTGGAAAAAGGGAGGCATATATCCTATGATCATATCACTATAATATTATAGTGAATACATGTACTATTCAGAGAGCTAGTCATTGTTGCTATGACAACGCGTTCTCCCACAAATGAAGTCTATACTCTACACAGTAACAACAGAAAGCACATTGAGGCTCAAAGAGTAAGTTAAGTCAGTGTAAATTCGACAATAGAAGAAATCACGCCACCGTGGAAAAACCCAGAAAGAGGGTCATTTATTGAATTTATAAATTCTACTAGTAGAAGCTCCTGTTCTGGGCACGAGATAAACAATGGTGAAAATAAATAGAAAATGTCACCCACCTCATAATAATCCTTCAATATCTGAGTTAAAAGACAACAAATAATATTCTAATTTTGGTATATGCAATATTCAATAATATAGCAAATAATTATGAAGAGAAAACTATAATCTCAAAAAAAAAAGCCCGAGGTGGTATTCGAACCCGCGCCTCCAAAGAGATCGATAATATAATGTTCCAAAGCCTTGAAAGCTAAGCCATTCTACTTGCGGTACTGCTTAAATGACAATGTGGATAACCCGCCGAATCGTTTCAAGGTATGCTTTTTATTAAAACAGAAACATATCTAATTACGTGTAATTAGTTATGCGATAATTAAGAATAGTTATAACGTTTTGAGAAAGTAGGATTATACTTTAGGTCTGAAGCTATTTCCATTCAAAATTTCAGCTCAATCATCGGTGGCTTTATAAGAACAGGAGCCTTGACAGAAAATAAGCCAGTTTCTTTTATCATAATAGATATAGTGAGTACTACTCAGAAATGTTAGTAAGTCAACCTGTGCTATGATACAGTGTGTTCCCTCAACCCTTTTTTCCTAGGAGATCTCAGTATCTCAGTTCTCCTAGCTTTTCCCCTATTGCTTTATAATTTATTGTGCTAAAAATATTTTTTAGGGTTTCTCCCACCTTGGCGAATCCCTCTTATTCTGGAACCTGGAAATATTCGACTCTACACGCACGCTACCTAATAACCTATTAATAAACTGTAGACCAAACATTTCTGATTTCATTCAGACAATGCCTAGCGAGAAGTGTTTAAGCCTGGAATACTCCCTGGCACTTCACGCTTGGGAGGCGACCAGACATAGTTGATTCTCTGAAGACCTAAAGTGGCGCCGATGGTTTAACGGTTAGCGCTTTGGACTACGGACCGAAAGACACTGGGTTCGAGTCTGACTTTTACCACTCCGTCGTTATGCCCTTGAGAAAGGCATTTTACATTATCCCACACTTCACCCAGGTGCCAAATGGGTACCAGCACTGCTGGGAAAGTAAACCTGCGAGAAACTGGCGTCTTCTCCAGGGGGTGATCACTGATCACTCGTTACGCTTAGCGCCATAGAAACTGGGGATAAGCGCCAGCTTTATAGGCCTGATGGCCTTAAAGGAATTACTTTTTGAAGACCTAAAGACGTTAGTTGAGAGCTGTTTAAATAAAGAATATGTTTCATATTATACTTTGGACATAAAATTATCAATTCAGAACGTTACACCCGGAGTAAAGAATTAAACAATGGGTTTTTTTTTAATTTAGCCCATAACAAACATTTCGGTCCTGCTATTTTAGTCCATGAAGTAGATAGCTAATTTTAATAAATCACTAGATTGTTTTCTTTATAATAATACTCGCAACTGAGATTTCAATTCTATTTAAATATATAAAGCTAAATCACGATTCAAACCATACATGAAATTGGGTAAGCCTAGACTTACGTGGCTTGTAAAGTAATAATATAAAGTCTAAATTTCGGGTTGAAAGGGCCATGCCTGTGTACCCGCTCTCAACAAAGTCAATAGTGTGATACATAATGCACAGTTAATTCTCAGGACGAATTTTATCATTCCTGTGACTCCAAAATGTGTCCAACTGTATCTTGAAGTAATCCATAATATAGTTGGTATCCACCACCCGACATGGTAACTTGTTCCATTGATTCTTTACTCTGAGTCCAAATGAATATTTCAGTATATCAATGTGTCCATATTATTAATATAGAATCGATAGTTTGAAGAATGATATATTATACACATTAATTAATACTCCACTAGGATAACGTTTTGGTCTTGGTTTTAAAATAGTGTATCTCCCCTGGTATATTTCCACAAGTTAGGCCCACATTTCTTCCGCATTTTAAACCGATAAGCTAAATTATTTGATCAAATGAGTATGAAAAGGGTAAACTTAGACTTAAGTATCTTTGGAAGTACATAATTACAACATAAAATATAATTATTAAAGACTCAGCATAATTAATTCAAAGATAAAGTTATAGAATCTCAGAGAAATTATTTTTTTCCAAATTACAATGTCAGTGTAAACTTTGTCGAAATCAAGAACAAAATTACGGGGAGGTATAAAAAATGACATGATGTAATGTATTAATATTATTCTAATATCTATTGAAATATTTTTGGTGCACTTTACGTGCATATCAAATAGCTCACGTAACTCAATATCTTTATGGGACTTGTATTGACTTGTTTAGTCTAGGGGAAATAAACATACAAAGAGAGGACAAATACTACGGTAACAAAAAGCTTTTCACGGTCGGAACGCAGATGGTTTCTTTAGATACTATTGTGTTGCTTGAGCTTTGGACTTGGATCCTTCATGGCTAGACAAGCATCAGCAAGGTTAACGACCTTTTGGGGGAGACACGTGACCCCTAAACCTAAACTTCAGTGTCACCTACAATTTCCAAAAATGAAAAACCCATCAAACAATTTCAGCCTAGGACTTTGAATTGTGAAGAGGGAAATGCATTTAAATGAAATCTGGGGGGGGGGGGGGAGGATCCTCATTCCCAGGTTCGGTCCCTTTGGTTGATTCAATTAGGAATCAAACAATTTATTCAAATTATATCTATCTGATTGAATAAACAAGATCAGGAAGTGGTTTGCCGCTAACTCGCTTCAATTAATGTTACTTCCATAACCATGGGAGCAGAACCATCATGTATAATTAATAATACGCTTTGGATCATCCGGTCTTATTTTTTTGGAATCATTTTGCTATGTACAATGCAACAGATTAAGGATTCGCGCATTGAATAGGGCGGGTACATGGCTAATGATGCGTCACCCGCACCGCAAATAAGGAGATCATGATGACAAGATAGAGTTGTAGGCGGGACGTAAAAAATGCGTTTATTATTTCCGGGACCCCCTCAATGGGGAATAGAATAATTAACACGCTTTTTGAGATAAGATCGAGACAACCAATGTTTCTTCGATTCTTAAATCTAATTCTTCTGATTATTCCACACCAAGACCATGTCATGGCGATTTCTTTTGATGCCTTCAAAAAACGGTGTCTAGCCATTTCTTCATTGTATTATCATTGTTACAACCTGCCTAAAAATCCCGGGCGGAAAGTGTCAGACGGTTTGACATGCTCAGATGCAGATGCTTTTTGCGCACGAGTTCATCTCTTTACAAAAAATCAGAAAGCGTCAGTTGACGCATAATAGTGATATAGAGTGTAGAAGTCGTGACGTCATACTGGAGCTAAACAACGAAACACGTTATATATATATATATATATATAAATATATATATATATACATGCAGCAAAGTCCAAAACAGTCAACTCGCTATACTCGAAATCTGTACCACCTAGAATTGTGATATTTGGCATCTTGATGTTATTTATCTCGATAATTTGGGTGTGCACATTAGTTCTTCTCTATGTTTAGTGGTTTTAAAGAAAAATGTAAAAAAAAACGACGATGTTCTTGATTTTGATTAGTTCCTGTTTAAAGTAAACGCATGCGCACCACACACTTCCGGTTAACAGTGTGCCTCAAAACGCGAGCGAAGCCGGAAATCCCGGCTAGTGTTATAAATGCACTATAATAGTAGCATTATCAATATGCACAATAACACAATGCTAATCAGAGTGACTGTGAAATATACTTCGAACTATATTATTTGTATGCTTTGCTGATCAGTGCACCAAAGTACATGATTGTATAAAATGATTTCCCGTACGGGCGATTTTACAAATCAATAATTAAATAAATATGACAGTTGTATATTTCATATTCATAATCGTTTTGTTTATGTTGAGATATATTCAAGAGCCTATGAGACCAATACTGGTTTCAGATTACTACACAACAACATTATATTATTCAAAAAAGCCCCATTGTATGGTTTGCCCTCATTGTAGACGAGCATACTAAAATATTATCAAAGGACAACAATATAATATACTCAATATAGCTCAAATATAGTATTAGATTCCTATATACTGAATAATATAATTTGAATAATATAGCTCCATTGTATGATTTGCTTTTATTGTAAGCGAGCATATAATAATAATATCACAGATAAAAATGCATAGCGCTTGGTACATTGTATTATACAAAGACAAATTCCTTGTCAAAATAAACATAAACCATACATATTGCAAATTTGCGATACTAGACAAGATTAATTGAATGTTTTCGTAGAAATCGCAGATTGTCAAAATAAAGATGATACAAACACAATAACATAGCTCTATTTCATAATTGCCCCTCGGGGATAAATTAAAAAATATTGAATTGAATTGAATATTTCGAGTATCTATTGTGTTGTTCAAGGGAGATAATGATATTCAAAAGAGGATTAGATAGAACAATAGGAAGTCGTTCAATATATTATTCTCATTGATACTTCCAGCCATCTTGGTGTCTGGCACCTAGGCCCCTCGCTGGGCTATGACATGGCATGTGATCGTGATGACATGACATTGCAGTCAACGATTAAGGGCAAGGTGACCGGAAAAAAGCATCAATCAAAAACGCCGTAAAATAGACATAGCTGTGAATTGTAAACAAGATATTCAATCGTATGACAATGGCAAGGATTAATAATAGATTAGGGGATGGTTTGGAGATCCAAAAATGGTCGTCTTCAGTCTCAACCGCGTTGAATCTATTATTTATTATTTTAGGTCAATCTTCCTTTCTTGCTTTTTTATTTCTCGCGCTAGGCAACGTGTTGACAATACAACGGATTAAAGATCACCCAATGAATAGAACAGATGGATAACTAATGACGTGTCATCAATGGGACAGCACCATAGGTCACGGTGATAAGCTGTGGGAGTGCGTAAAGGCATTTTAGTTTGGTCTCATGAGCACGATAAATGTCATTGACACGGTTTTTGACAATAGAAAAGAGAAAATAAAAATGTGTTTACGGACCGTTTTTCTTCGATTTTTAATCATGATATTCTCACATCCGGTTTACGTCTGGTGATTCCTTAAGAACCGTTTAAAAGACGCGGATAAGCGATTTCTCCAGAAACGCCAAGAAATTAATATTATTATAATAACCGGCGTAAAAACTTGGCCTCAAAATAATGTCAGAACGGACTGACATGTCCAAGTGAAGTGATGCCTTTTGCGCATGAATTCATCTTCAAACGTGCGCAAAATCACTTAGCAAGGCGTCCATTGACAACTAATGGTGAAATGGAGTGAAGAAGTAGTGACGGCATACATTTCAGGCTGGACCTAAACAATTATTTTGTTTGTTTTAAACACTGTGTATGATTAGTATGGCTTAGTAAATGGATTCTACTCACAGTAAGCTAGTTAATACTCATACAAACAAATATAGATTGTTCGACCCCTATTTGGACAGAGACTACACAAATACAAAAAGAAGACTAGACAGAGACTAGACAGAGACTACCCAAATACAAACAGAAGAAGATCTTAAAAATTAGCACGCAGACGGCACCAAATCATATTTAAGAAAAATGAAGGTGGTTTCGTATTTTTTTATAATTAATTACCATTCTAATGTAAAGAAACTTATATGTTTAACAACCTTATACAAAACACTTTCTTTGATACATATTATCACGCAATTAGTAATCCATACATCTCCAGTTTATAAATGCTTTGGTTCCATTGAAAGCGCGCTTATGATTCTTTTAAAGAGATACACATTCATAGCGCTTAGTCCATTGAATTCTTGATAGGCGAATTCCTTGCCAAAATAAAAATAAATATAATGTAAACTTGCGACACTAGACAAGATAACTTTAATGCGTTCGTAGAAGTAGTAAATAGTAAAAGAAAAAAAAGGAAATAATAGCTACAAATGAACTACAATATAGCTCTTTCTCAAATAACATATGTAATGCGATTCTAATGTATTCAAATAGGATTAGACAGAACAATAGATCATCGTTCCAAATATGTTTTTGAAGGAACGAATTCCTTGTTAAAATCAATATAAAGATAATGTAAATTTGCGATACGAAACAAGATAAACTTAATCCGTTCTTAAAAGTCGCAAATAGTAAACAAATATAAAGAAATGAAGTAGATATAAATGAAATACAGCATAGCTCTTTATCATTTAATATATTGTATAATGTATTCAAAAAGGATTAGACAGAGAAATAGATAATCGTTCCGAATACATATTTCTAATGGACGAATTCCTTGTCAAAATCACAATAAAGATCAAGTAAATTTGCGATACTAGACAAAATAAATGTATTGCGTTCTTAGAAGTCGCAAATATTAAACACAACTAAAGAAAAGAAAGAAGATACACAATTGTACTGCATAGTTATTTCTCAAATATATGTAATGAGATTCTAATGTATTCACAAAGGATTAGACAGAACAAGAGTTAATCGTCCAAAATATTATCCTGATTCTTACTTCCAGTCTGGCTCCTAGGCGCCTCGCTGGGTTATTGCCAAAATGACATGACATTGTAGGATGACAACGCTACAAGTGTCATATGACCGGAAATAGGCATCAATTGAAAACGCTGCAGATTGGACAGAAGCAGTGAGTTCGTCATCAAGATACTTAATCGTATGACAATGGCAAGGATTAATAGATTTGTCGATTGTTTGGGGCTGATATAGGCCAAAAATGGCCGTCTTCGATTTCAAGACGCAATGCAGCCAAGCGCCTACAGCATTCCTTAGAAGGATCAGTAAAGTTTATCATATCTTATCTTATGAATTATAACCAATCTTGACTTTTTATTGTTATTACATAACATATGTAATGCGATTCTAATGTATTCAAATAGGATTAAACAGAACAATAGATCATGGTTCCAAATATTTTTTTGAGATAATTTATATTTATGAAAAGAGTGAGGTTGCAGATTCTGATTCTAGAATTAAATATGTGTCGTGTCCGATAACAAGGTACCTCAAGCTTCTGAATTTTGAAATCGAGAGTTGTCTAATCTGTAATAGATCATTATAATTTGCTCTCCCTTCCTCCCGCCACTTCTCGCATTCCTTTTCAAAATGAAAACAGGGGACGATAAACCATTGATGACGAAACTTTAATAATTTACTGGTCAACATATTTCATTATTTAAGGAACAGAATCTAGGACCCATTATTCAATTGACATTTCCTAAATTGATAATGGTACTAATGTTAACAATCATTTTAATTGTTTGAAGTATTTTTGTAACGAATTATCAAATGCTGTTTTTCCATCAGGGAGAGGGAAACTGGGGTTAGTCGTGGCCACGGGTTAGTCCGCTTGTAATTGAAGGGAAAGTGCCTTTCCGCCAATTTGGAGGAGTTTGGATTTCTAGTCCATTATAATTGGTTATTTCACCTTGTTAAACATGCCAATTATCGTAACTGTTGAAGTACACCAAATGGTACTTCTATCATGCTTTCCCTTGACTCTATCATTCGTTTTAAAATCTTTAAATCCAATTTTCTCAAAACTGCAAATTAGCCCTTCAATTACAGGTGTCCAAATAATAGAACTAAAAGGTCGTGACGTCACACTGGGACCAGACCACTAGTTAAAAATTAAACGCTGCGTCTTCTTTTCTTCTTCTCAAAATAAGGCACAGTTGGCTTAACTCCCAGAGTGATACAATTATAGACCCTAGCTCTTTAAAGACTATTCGAAAAATGCAGACGGTCCATCTAGAATATTGTTCCAGCCGCATTATATCGCTTCATTAGGGAAACTTGGAGAGAATGGAATGACGTTTGCAGCCAAGCCTGTATTTAAACCTCTGAGCCATATTTTAACCTTGCCAAATATTGTACAAAACAACATAATGAGCATAATGCGATGAACTGAAGTGTATACGGAAAATGAATCATCTCAATTTCTTTAAATTGATGTTTGTTTGTTTGTTTTGTTTAAACCGTGTTTACGCGCTAATCTGTCTACCATCGATTGCTGGGATCCAAATGGCATGATGGGACTCGTGGCTTCACACTAAGAACCTGGAATTCTTGCGGTGCGTTGGACATTCAGACGCTTGTATCGAGCAGGTAATGGGCGGCCCGTTAGCTCAGTGGTTGAGCGCCTGACTTCAGAGTCAGAAGTCCCGGGTTCGATAGCCAGTTTCGGGACAGAAATATTTCGTGGCCGTCCCAGTCTACTCAGCTGTAATTGAGTACCCAGCATTGAAGGCAGTGGATGATCTTGTCAGTATGTTAGAGCATACGTTAGAGCAT
>JAUEKV010160873.1:0-11638 GCA_031833985.1 Ancula gibbosa
AGCAGCAACATCGAATTTATATATCGGTCACTTAAATGTCACTCGTGATTCTAGATACTAAAACAATCAACAAACAAACAGACAGATAGACACGCAAACCAAAACGTCGCATACATCGCTTACCCCCAAGCAGTGAATGATTCTTTAATTCCACTCTCGTTCGAATCAGGTCAGTGAAGCGGCGACAGGTAGTAATTCCTTTAGGGCTATGAGGCCCATAGAGCTGGTGCTTATACCCAGTTTCTATGCGGCTAAGCGGAACGAGCGATCAATGTACATTCCCTGGAGAAGACGCCAGTTTCTCACAGGTTTACTTTCACAGCAGTGCTGGTATAGCCATAGTTGGACTTCAATTACAAACCTATTAACCCTTACACCACTCATTCATTTTGAAAGTTTTCACATACCACCTTCAGAAATAATAATAATAATAATAATAATAATATTAATAATACTGATAATAATAATAACAACTACAATAAATCATAATACAAGTAATGTACTGTAATAACAACAACAACAACAATAGTAACAATAATAATAATAATGTAAAAAGAAAAACAATCATTATACTTAGATCTATAACTAATGATAATAATAATGACTACAATAAATCAAAATACCTGTAATGTAATAACAACAACAATAGTAACAATAATAATGATAATAATAATGTAAAAGGAAAACAACTATTATACTTAGACCTACAACTATTTAATACTATTCATCCTCTTTTTTTAAAACTTTTTTTCTGAGAAGAAAAAATAAAACCTATAAATCACAATACGTAGCAATATAGGAATATCCTACTTTACGCATGAAACTCAAAACTCACGTTTCAGAAAGCCGGCCATCGAGGAAATAATTAATGAGGTCATCGAGGACACCGGGAATGTTTTTCAAGATGGCAATTATCTTCTCCCTGATGTTCACACTTTCCCTGCCTTCCTTGTACATGTTGAGCCATGAACCCAGAGCTCGCAGGACCTTTTGGAATGTGATGGCCGATGGGCCACAGTGAACCTTTCAACAAAGAGAAACAAAATAAGCAATTGTCAGGACATTGTATTCTCAAGCTTTACGCCATTTCAATTATCGTCTCAGAGTCAATTTTATCATTGATTTTAAATTATAGGTAAGCATTAATTGATATATGACATTTCTTTTGATTTTCAACATCTATGATGAGGTTGGAGGATCATCCAATACATTACCTTTGATTAAGAAAAAACGATAACTAAATTTAACAATAAAAATTCCATTCTAAGAGTTAAAATAGAATCCAAACACAATCTTTTTAAGCAGTTATATAACAGTTGGTGATTTCAAGACTTAAGTTTCCCTCCTTTGCCTAGACAAAGACTCACCTTAGATTTTGATATAATTAAGTGAAGTTTCATTCATTATATGATTAACGAAAAAATATCAAGAAGATGGTGCCTACCTCAAGTTGCCGTAAGAAATTCCGTATCTGGGAAATCTGATTATTGGAGGTAAAGCACTGGCATTCGATGGCTTGGAAGGAGAGAAGGAAGCCTGCAAAATCTTCTACCAACTGCTGATGATCTGACAGCAGTGACACGATGTCTGCATACAGCTATGGAAAAATACAGAAGAACAACTCAAGGTGCAATGATGCATGCAAAGTCTGGGGTTGACTTTAATCAATTCTTTCAGTAAATAATATTGCATTTATATAGCGCTTATCCACAATTGAGATCATGCCCTATGCGCCTTACAATAATACATCTCCTGACAGGCCATGTCATTCTTAATCTTAAGTCCATCAAAACTCCATGTGGAGCATACAATAGGAGTGCTTTTTAAAACACTTAATAATAACATTCTGACAATAAGCTGACAGTTTTAATACCCTGTTTTCCCTGAATACAGCTATGGTGAAAGATCATACCTCCACAGGACTGCGGTGATTCTTGTTCATGTCTTTCAAGAGATTAAGGAACTTCCTAAATCTATCAGGGTCATCCTGCAACACCTTTTTCACTTGATCAAAGTAGGTCTGGGCAAATGCAATATCACACTCATCTTTCTGGAAAGCAGAGCAAAAATAAATCAATATATTATATTCACCATTATTATATTCTTGAGTATCTTGATGTATACGCAAAGCAGAATCACAGGTGAAGTGAGTAGTTGGGGATGTGGAGGTAGTCAATAAAAAATGAATTTCAGTCATCAAATATCTGAATATCAAAAATGTACTGTTCATGTATATCGCTGACCCTCTTCATTTTGTCCCTTTGCTATACATGTATTATTAATCGTGCCCGGGAAGGATGTATCACTTGGACCAAGAGGCAGAATGGTGGAGATGAGAGAATGTCAGACCTTTAGATTCTAAAATAGCCAAGTAGAGAAAAGAATGTTATTCCCTTATCCACAATGGACCACATGTATATCTCTAAATACTTTTTAATTTTCAACTAAAAGTAAAGTCTTGAAATAGCGACATTTATATGGATTTACAAATTAACATCCGACAAGGAATCAATTTTAATAATTCCTATTATTCCAGTTCAAGCAACCTGGGCATTCTAACAACTTCTGTCTACATGACATTGACACAGTACATGACACATATCAAATCGAAGCCACAGATGAGATTAAGATAATAAAATAAAGAATTGTAGTTTATTTAATTAGTTCTCAACTAAATGGACAAAGCGAGACTAAATATGTTTCCACTTCTTGTTTAGTCCCTTAGGTTGAAAACTAAATGAAATAAACTGTACGATTCATTACTGTATAGTACATGACAGAACAAAGCACTAACCTTTGGATCAGATTCAATTAAATCAGCTTGAAGCAGGGCCAATTCTTTCTCTTTCTTTGTTCTACCCTTTAAGTCTTCATCAATGCTAGATGGCCTGGAAGCATAAAATAATAGCATAAATCAAGAAAACATATTATTAATGACTAAAATTTATTGTAACCCTTACTTTCATATAATCTCCCTAAAACACATGCTACTTTACTAAAAAAAACATTCAGTTCCTGCAGCCTGAATTGATTTCTGGGATAAAAGATGTTTACGGAGAAACAGAAATATCTTCATAGTTCTTTTACATCATTTTTCTTTCGCTGTTTCCATTTCAATATTTAAAATAAACAATTCAGTATAAAGGAAATAAAGACTAAAAATTCTAAATAGAAATAAATTACAAAAATAGGACAAATAATAATGAGGTCCTCATTTTTTTAAAGTTAAATAAATACCTAACACTAAGAAAGAAACAAAAATATTTTCAAAGTTGTTAATACCTTATTGTTGTTGAAGCAGCCATAAGATCGTGCAATTTCATTTGGTCCTCATCTTCCTCCTCCTCTTCTTCCTGTGACGTTGCAGAATCCTCTACTTCACTGATTTCACCCCCTTGCTCATGGCTACTCTTGGGCTCCAGGATTTGAATCTGTTCTGCTAACTCTGAAAGGATTATTGGTCAAATGGGTCAACAAAAACTTCCAGATGGTCAAAAGATAAGTTTCAAATTCATAATACTATTATTTTACAACAAAATTTAAGCATTTTTCAAAATTGTGTACAAAATAAAATTAAAATAATTTTCATTCTAGACCAAGAAATTATAGTTAGTTAGTTAGTTAAGTTGGGATTAAAGCCCTGCGCACCATAATCGGTGATCTCAGGGCTACTATGTGGCACTTAGTCGCCTTGTACGACACGCTGGCACTGCGTTGGGCTATTCTGCACCCTCTCTAATGAGGGACCCCGGACACTACTCGGGGGGGGAATTATAGTTGAAATCAGTAATTTTTATAACGAAATTAAATAAATCACCATAAAGTTTTGTAAGTGTAGTTTAATCTAGTAGTTACATTACAAGAAATGGATTCATAAATTGACAAATATGATTTATATCATGAGCAATTCAATTTTATCATAACTAATGGGTATTGAAGATAATATATTTCTTATTAATTTTATTGAGCAGATTTTTATCTTATAAATCTTTAAAAACAGCAGAGCCAATCGAATTGAATTATAAAGATATAATTCCCCAATGAGATGATAAAGATAAATGAATTTGAATCCAGAACTTAAGTTAAATGATATATTTCCACTTCAAATTACGTCCCCAACCTCACCTCAATCCCAAAGAAAAAGAACAAGAAGAAAACAAAGCATATGTAATTTAAATATACCAATACTGCAAAGACAATGGAAACAAATTCTTTCTTGGCCGTACCTTCAGACATGGCTTTCCGCTGCTGGTATCTGGTATGCATACGTGTCGGAGGTGCTGGGGCCGGCCGCGGTAGAATTTTCACAGGACTTCTCTGATGACCAAGAGCTTTTTTCTTCAGACCCAAAGCAGTCACTTTAGTGGGGGACGGGTTCTTGACTCCAAAGATAAACGTTTTCGGTAAAATATGCTGCACATGACGTTTCAGTTCCTTGCGCTTGGGGCTAATTTTAGGAAGAGGCTCATAAACGGGAGATTTTGTCGGGGAAAATGGTTTGGGGGCTAAGGTTGGCAGTTTCCTGACAGGTGATTTAGGAGGCACAACTGTGATTTTAGGATTATGAGACATTGTCACTTTTTCTGTCGTATGAAGGTGAACAGCAGTGCCAATTGTTCTGTCTTTTAGACCTCTGATAGAAGCTTTTTGTTTTGCTACATCACCATCTGTATAAGTCATGTTTTCTTGTATCATGTCCAAAACGTTACAAACTGGTACTGGGCTTATAGATTTACCTGCAGAACCTACTTGATTCTCTCCAGGTTTGCTCATTTTTTTTATCACCTTCCTAGTCCCAATTTTTTGGGCTGTATTTTTTTCTTCATGGATATTTGAAGTAGGTGGCCGTTTAAGAGAGCTAGATGATTTTTCTTCTTCAGAGGGTTTTGATGCTGATGTACCAGCCTCTTGGGGTGCTTTACTGGATTGGAACATCGGTTTCTCAATGACAGTCAATTGGAAGGTTTTCCCCCTGTCAATACCTTTCCCACTTTCTGAATCTTCCGTCAGTGGAGCAATCTCCTTTGCTCTCACATCTTTCTTGACACTTTGAACATTTTCACCAACGGTTGAATCAGAAGACATCAGAGATATGGGAATTTCCTTTGGGTCATCTTTCTCAGAAATGTTTACGATTTCCTCTGGTTCCTTTAAACGGCTGTCCTTAGCTTGAGATTGGGACGATTTCTTGAGTGGGCTATGGGGAAAGATAAGACTAGGGTCTATCAGGCTAACGTTTGATGGGCGATTCAAAGATTCATCTGGCACATTTACAAGAACATCCCGTCTTTCAGGCACAAATTCTATTTCAGGATTAGCCTGTCTATCAAATTCTCCTTTCTCAGGATCTTTTACGACTTCCTCGGGTGGAGACTGTATCATGTCCAAGACACTACACACAGGTACTTGGCTAAAAGATTTACCTGCAGAACCTAGTTGATTCTCGCCAGGTTTGCTCATTTTTTTAACCACCTTCCTAGTCTCAATTCTATTGACTGTCTTCTTTTCTTCTTGAACATTTGAAGCAGGCGGCCAATTCTGAAGGCTAGGTAGTCTTTCTTCTTCAGGGGGTTCTGATGCTGATGTACCAGCCTCTTGGGGCGTTTGACTGGATTGGTACATAGGTTTCTCAATGACCGTCAATTGGAAGGATTTCCCCCCTTCAACGCCTGAATCTTCTGTCAGTGGAGCAATCTCCTTTGCTCTCACATCCTTCTTGAAACTTTGAACATCTTCATCAACAGTTGACGCTGAAGGCATCCGAGTTTTGGGGACTTCCTTTGGGTCACCTTTCTCAGAAAATTGTATGACTTCCGCAGGTAGAGACTGTGGCTTCAGACTGGTTCCCATAGGTTGAGATTGGGACGGGTTTTTTATTGGGCTATGGGGTAATATGAGACTAGGATCTATCAAGCTAACATTCGAAGGGCGTTTCAAAGATTCAACTAGCACATTTTCAATAACATCCTGTCTACTTTCAGGCACAGGTTCTATGAGTTTTTCCTGCCTGTCAAACTCTGGACCTAGATTCCTGACCATTGATGGTTTGCTAAATTTGACATTGTTTGAGGTTGACACTGGAGTGGAGGTTGGCACTCTGGAGAGGATGGATGGACTGTCGTAAAAAGATATGCTTTTATTTGCCAGTTCCAGCTCTGAAGTATTTTTCGGACTAGAAGTGACTTTTGATGGAGACGGGGGAATAGGGTCAATGCTTGAGAAAGAATCAGCTTCATCTTCTTCATTAGCCGCCGACATTGTCTTTGTGAAAGAAGAAGGCTCTTGGTTAATCGGCTGAGACACTTCCTTTATAACCGGCACAGATACACAAGGTTCTGTTTCATGTAAATTAAGACTGTTCGTATGAGGGGTGCAATGTGTTAAACTCGATATAGCTGGTCCACAAATTGTTTCAGTCACTGGAATGTCTTGTATAGCTGGTCCACAAATCGTTTCAGTCCGTGGAATTTCATTGCGCAGCACAAAATTATGACTAGGATTATTCACAGAAGATAAATCTATCGTGGTTTGAGGATTCACAGAAGAATAACCAATCGTGGTGTGAGGATTATTCACAGTAGATAAATCTGTCAGGTTTTGAGGATTCACAGAAGAATAACCAATCGTTGCGTGAGGATTATTCACAGTAGATAAATCCGCCAGGTAAGAATAACCAATCGTGGTGTGAGGATGATTCACAGTAGATAAATCTGTCGTGTTTTGAGGATTCACAGAAGAATAACCAATCGTGGTATGAGGATTCACAGTAGATAAATCTGTCGTGTTTTGAGGATTCACAGAAGAATAAACGATCGTGGTGTGAGGATTATTCACAGTAGATAAATCTGTCAGGTTTTGAGGATTCACAGAAGAATAATCAATCGTGGTGTGAGGATTATTCACCGTAGATAAATCTGTCGTGTTTTGAGGATTCACAGAAGAATAACCAATCGTGGTGTGAGGATTATTCACCGTAGATAAATCTGTCAGGTTTTGAGGATTCACCGAAGAATAACCAAACGTGGTGTGTGGATTATTCACCGTAAATAAATCTGTTGTGTTTTGAGGATTCACAGAAGAATAACCAATTGTGGTGTGAGGATTATTCACTGTAGATAAATTTATCGTGTTTTGAGGATTCACGGAAAAATAACCAATCCTGGTGTGAGGATTATTCACAGTAGATAAATCTATCGTGTTTTGAGGATTCACAGAAGAATAACCGATCCTGGTGTGAGGATTATTCACAGTAGATAAATCTATCGTGGTTTGAGGATTCACAATAGAATAACCAAACGTGGTGTGAGGATTATTCACAGTAGAAAAATATATCGTGTTTTGAGGATTCACATTAGAATAACCAAACGGGGTGTTTGGATTATTCACTGTAGATATATCAATCGCTGTGTCAGATGTCGGTGTCAATCGCTTTTTCCTCCTAACTGGAACTTTTGGTATTTTAGGATTTGTTTGAGATGACGACTTGATATATGACCTGCAAAAGGGAATAAATATACTCAGTATAAAGTGAACGATAAGAAGAAACTCAGTATAATAATATGTTCACCAAATAAAATATTATCACTATCGTGCATCATAATAATCTACATCTAATCTTTTCCAAGGGGTAGGTAAGTAAGTTCCTTCAAGGCCAGGCAGTCTATAAGGCTGGTGCTTATCCCAGATTCTGTGACATGAAGCGGGACGAGTAACTTCCCCCTGGACAAGATACCAGTTTCTCACAAATTTTACTTTCCCGGATGAATTGATGCTGGAACCCACTTGGTACCGGGGTGAATTGAGGATAAAGGACACTACACCAAATCAGTGTTGGTGGGATTTGAACCCTAACCCATAACTATTTGACAGGAGTCCAACGTGCTAACCACTCAGTCATGGTGCAGCCGTGTCTAAGGTGTGATCAAGTATTATTTGTTACTGAACTGTGATAATCTTCAAAGGCATGGAGCCAAACCAATAGTAAAAAATCTGAAATTGTCGGTGCACAAATGCCACCACGTACGATTATTTCAGTGCATGAAGGGTTAAATCAAACATTTTATTTTTTATATTTATAATAATCAAGACATCTACTGAAAGACATAAATGTATGTTGATATAGAGATGCACTAAATAAAATAATTGACCTAAAGAGACCAGAAAATCTAAATCTGACAATCATAGGGAGAGAAAAAACCTGAATTCAGATTATTCAGGTCAAACATGAAATGTTTCCATCCCTTTCTTCATCTTCAGTTCTATGGATTATATTCCAAAATATCAATACATGTATTATAAATACTAAGAAGTTTATTAACTTTTCCCCTTAAATTAAATAATTGATGAATGAAAATTTAAATATTTATTAACTTAAACAATTCTTAGATATTAATCTTTTAAAATGATACCTTCTTTTGTCTCTATCAGGGCCTCGAATGATTACCTAAATAGAAAGAAGGAGAAAAATTATCAGTAAATGTGATATAATTTTATTTCAAAAAGTAAAATTGAGTAAAATGGCTTCTTTAAGAAATGAACAGTCACATAACTAAGTCCTTGAGAGAGTTGTAGACATGGATTTTTTCCACAAAATGCTAATTAATACAATATTGTCAATGCCATCTTATTGGCGGGGATGAATAACGCATGCCTCAGCTATTAATTTGGTGCTGACGGTAAACTGAGACTCTACCCTACCTGTGGGAAGGCGCACGACCTGCATAGACAGCACAACACTACTGTGTTGATAAAATTAATAAATCTCCGCTCATAGAAATAAAAAGGCAATTAGAAATAAAAAGATAATTTCTTTTAAAGAATACACTTCTTATGACTTGAATCAAATATTGTCATGACACGAAATTTTTAGGAGGAAAACACTGAATAAATAGAATAGTTATGGAAATTTATTATATATATTATAATAATATAGACATAAAGAAAGACAATGACCTGAAAAGGTACCGTACATCGGACAAAGGTACGAGAAGAAACATGCACAGAAGAAAAGGTAAGAAAAAAGATCTTAAACCTAAAAAGAATACTAAGGAAAACAAGACCATTCTTGGATGATTTATAGTGCAAAAGATCACGGAAAATATGTAAAAAAAACAAGTAAAAATACTTTGAAACATGATTGCTGAAAGCACAGAGAAATGCAAGACAAAATAAGTTCAGGATACCAATTTTAGTGGCTTAATTTTCTCTCTGGTGAGATTCAAATAATTCTAAGCCATGATTCAAATAATTGTGTCTTGAAGCACAATGATTAGTTTATAATTATATGCAGGTCAATCATGAAATATTGATCACAGAGATTTCGGATGTTCAATCTTTTTGATTACCTAGTCATCAACATTGTTGGTCAGCCTGCAATGCAGAACTGATTTTCACTAAAGTTGCGCCTGAACCTCGTCAGTTGTCCCATCTGGCAGATGGGAGGAACGGGATCCACCGCAGGAAGGTGAGGTAGGCTAAGGCAGGAGAGGCTATTGGGACACAGACAAATATCTGCATCCTGTGTTGCGCAGTCACTGCCCCTTTTAGAACCCGTATTTAAGATCGGAAGTGCTCTTGACGAATCGAAAAGTGAAGAAATACGCCCATCACACCATAAGCGGGAGACTGAACGTAGACACAAAAGATTACACTATAAGATCATTTTCACAGATTATGTAAGAGACTATGGAGAGGTGAAGAAGAAGAAATCCATAAAGCTTTAACTAATTGCTAAGATAGCAAGAAAAGTTCAATGATATTACAGTAGAGCCTCCAAATAAGGACCACCCTTTTTGAAAAGCCAAAGTAGACTTTATTCAGAGGTGTATATATGGGCCCATATATTTAGAGGGGTGCTATTGGGAGGTTCCACTGTTTATATATATATTATGCAGAAAATAAATATTTAAGAATGAAAAACAGAAACTGTATCATCAATATGAAAACCAGACATAATAGCCATGACCGGAGAAAGCAGCGGTACAAAAGCATTTTTAGTTTGAAAAAGAAATAAAACACATTTCGTTCATAATTTTGGATTGGATAAACACGAAAATGTAAACAATATCGATATTTATACAAGTTATGTAGCTTATACATTACATGCTAAAAAATCGGAATGAGAAATTCCAAACACATCCTACCCAGTATTATGAAATATATTATCTTCATACCTGGCACCATTCAGGTAAAGTTTGAATGTCTTTCTCCATTGGAGCTCTAAAGTCCACAGAATCTATAATAGGAGGCTCAACCTCAACAGGCTGCTTCAGTCTACGCAGTTTCTGCCATTGAAAATTGGGAATAATTATGATGAGGAATAGTAATTATAAGACAGAATATAATTGGATTTAGAACAAGACAAGCATGAGACAAGTACGAAGTAAAGAAAGAGAAAAATTGAAAGAGAAAAATTGAAAGAGAAAAAAACACAAGGTGGGATTCAAACCAAGGACAGCACCGCCTAGCAATAAAGGTGAAAATGGGCTAACCACTAAGCCACATCAGCTCCCCAAAGAAGGAGCAGATTCTATGATTAAGTATCAATGCACCCGCCCAACACTACACATAGTATAGAAGAGATGGCACCCGAGTCTAATCCAAACAATCTCTTCACTTCTAGTCATGTACTGAGACAACAAACAAAGAATGCATAGATAGACAAAGAAAATGATGTTCTGAAAATGAACTTTGTCCATTTATGCTGAGAAAAGGATTCTTAATTTAATCAACCAAAACATCAAGATGCTGATGAGCCTGAGCAAACAGATTTAAGCAGCCTAAAGTTTAGGTTTACCAAGCAAACTTCTATTAGGCATGATGATGACACCATCTTTAAAGGCATTGTGAAAGTAAAAGGACAACAGTTACAAGAAATGTTCTGACATTGATAATTAAGGCAATATAGTATGGTCTCATATTATACACGTATATATTTGAGTGAAAACTACAAAAAACAATCATAATTGGATGAGTGATATAATAATATCATAGAAGTTCAATTTTAATTATTTTTAAATTCTTGACTAGTCCCATAAATATTAATGTTAAATTCTTTTATGAGCTTTTCTGTGCACTCACTGTATTTTTGAGTGTTATTACTGTTAATACACATAGCATCTTTATTCTTTATTGATAGAGAATTAGTTTCCAAGTGAAGCTCCCCTACCTTGACGGCGTTGCTCGATGCCATGGTCGATGACAAATACCTGATTTGGCGATAAACCTGATTGGCCGTTTTGCCCCCAATAAGCAACTTTGCGATGAGTTCCTCCGGGAACACGCCTTGACAGCCAGAAAACTGCTCAAGGCCCATTGCAATTAAACTGAGAGGAAATCAAAAACAGTCACAAATATTTTTCAATCATTATATTATCTAACTACACTCAGTACATTACTTGAACATTCAAATGTTAATATCCCATGGCTAGTAGGAGGGGATTATAATGCAAGAACGGGTAATAAAAGAGACTTTATAATGAATGACAATAATTCTCAAGATTTTGCACCCCATGTTGTTGATTTTAATATTATGAATTCATACCCAGGTTGTGATTTTATAAATGATAGAAACTCATTAGATTTAGAAACCAACCATTTTGGTGAACAACTGTTGCACTTTTGTAAATTGTTTAACTTT
>JAUEKV010163093.1:0-11621 GCA_031833985.1 Ancula gibbosa
TTTTATTTTGGTATGCAACTTAATATTGTTCACTCCCATGAAGCTAGTGAGAGAAGAGTGTGAACATAGGCAAAAAATGACGTTTTGCCTCTCGCGTAGAGCGTTTACGGCAGTTTGGACTACCTAATAATATAATAAAACAAAAGAGGCTAAAAGTCATTTTTTAAAAGCTGTATAATGTCCCACAAAATAGGCAATTCTGTCCCACATTTTGACTTTACTAGGTTGGCATCTCTGATAATAGGACGGGGGAGTCTGATAGTCTGTATCTGTTTTGTCATCATTTATATAAAAAGTAATTCCTTCAAGGCCATGAGGTCCATAGAGCTGGTGCTTATCTCGACTTTCTATGGCGCTAAGCGGAATGAATGAGTGATCCGGGGGTGGTAGAAGTCAGGCTCGAATGCGGGTCGTTCGATTTGAAGATCTAACCGTTACACCACCGGCACCACAACATAATTTATATACTGTGAGTAAAAATACAAATTAATGACTCATGAATATCTTGTTACGGTAATATTCATTACCTTTGTAGCTTATTCTTATTGAATTCTTATTGACCATTTCTCATTTCTCTCTCCACGATTCTCAGCACTTGCAGGGGGAGGGCCATCGCGGGTTTGGCCGGAACAAAGCCAACTACGAATCCCTGGATTGCCTCATGTCAGAGTTACCTCCTCCTGCCGATTTCCTCCGAGGCCTCATACTTAAGCATTGCTCTCAAATGCAGCTTGAGAACCAGCCCAAAAGCTCCGAGTGAGTAGTGGTGATAACTTAGCAGATAATGATCATAGTGTATTAATATTTAGCGCCTTCGGTAAATCGTGTAAATCTAAACTTACGTGCCTTGTGGAGTTTATGCTATATAAAATCGATACTTGTTTAGGTACATGGTGAAGTGCTTAGTACGTACATATATCATATGAACATGCATACATACACACACACATACGCCGACAGCGTTGATAGGGATACATTACTTTCAATATTACAAATTAATTATTATCTCTCTCTCTTTCTCTCTCTCTCTCTCTCTCTCTCTCTCTCTCTCTCTCTCTCTCTCTTCTCTCTCTCTCTCACAATCACTCAAGGGTGTGGAGGCTCCCTCCATTTTAAGGATTTATTTAAGGGAAAATCAATTCCTTTTTAAGGAATAAGGAATCTTTTATTGTCCAACAGGAAAATTGTTTTGGTCACATTTCGATACATATACATTAAATTAGTAATAATTGTAATACAATGAATCTCTTTTCAGTTTTGTAAGCCTTTTGTATTGATATTATAATTTCTGTTCTCATTTCATAATTCCCAGTCAACTACTGCGAGAAGCCTTGCCTGCCCTCAACCTGCGAGTGGATTCGCCGATATCCTCCATCAAAACGGCCTTCCCCGACCCGTCGGACATCGTCTCCTTGAACATGTGCACCCCCCAGCCCGAACACAATGGCAGCTCGGACTGCAAGTCGAACTCTGACCCCGCCTCCGAGGAGGACGGAGGCGAAGACAAGCCCGACCGGAGGCCGCAAGCCGTGGTCATTCGCAGACCCGCGGCCAGCGGAATCTTCACCTCTCCTCGCCGCAGACAGCCCACGCCTTCCAAGAGGCCGTGGGTTCAGGAGCGCTGCATGGTCTTCCGCGATTCGCCCATGGCCAGCCTGCAGCCCTCCGAGATCTTTCGCAAAATCAACTTCACCATCAGCGAGACGGTCCTCCGGAACCCGGCTGTCGACAGCCGCAGCCGAAACTGTGAGCAGCAGAATCCGGAATTCCCGCGGATCGATGGCGAGCCTTCCGATTCGAGGAAGGACGAATCGAGTTCGATCTCGCATCAGGGCTGGCGGCCAGTGTTGAACTGCACGGAAGTGGATTCTAGAGACGATTCTAAGGACAAAAAAGCCTTGAGATCTGTGAAAAGGTCATTACTGTTGGAATCTACCGTTGTGAACAACAATTCTGTGGATTTAGATTTAGAAGATGCTGCAAATGTGTCAGGAACTGTTGAAAGGCCATTTTTGATACCAACGGATTTAAATAATGCTTTTGAGAATATAAGTGCTGTAAACGTGTCAGAAAATATTAATTTAGATTCGAGTAATTGTGTTCGGGATTGTCGTGTTGTGTTACGGCATATACCCGATATAAAAAAATCGTCTGCAGATAACAACGAATCGTTAGACGTTTTAGCCAGGCGTTCTGGTGTAGAAGAAAACGATGAAATACTGGAATCGACGCTTCCTACGACAGCCATCGTTGCTACGCATTCTTGTGAAGATGATGGTATATTACTAGAATCAACGCTTCCCACGACAGCCATCGTTGACACTGGCGTTCCTGCATCGGATGACCTTCCTGCCTCGGTTGACCTTCAACCCGATGACTACATTGATGGAGGGATGGTCACTGTGCCGTGCATTGCCGACCGTGTGAAGACGAGAACTAGGAGGAATGCGAGTGAAGAGGAGAAAGTGGAGCAGCAGGAGGGACAGGCGAGTGTGTCGGACCTGTCTTGTGACGAAGATACGGTGCCCGGAGAGGAGGAAGCGCAGGCGATGGCGGGAAATGGTTCATTGGCTTCATCGACTGTCGCTGATGGGTTCATCAGGATCTCCGCTGAGAGATCAGGACGTGAAGAATCTTGGTTGAACAGATCTGTGGTCGGTGAAGGGCAGGCGATGGAGGGCAAACGTAAACCAAATAAACCGCATAAAGCCGTTAAGAAGGAGAAGGAGACTCTACGTGTGGAGTGTGGTGATCAGGATTGCGTTGCTTCTGCCTCTGATGAAACAGGGCAAGAACGGGAAGATGAACGCCAGTGGGAGACCGGGAGGTTTGGAGAGAATACTTTGCAATCGGAGCGAGCTAATTTATCTATGGAAGGAATGGACGGAGAATCGCACGTCACCACGCTTCGCCCCAATAGCAAGGACAGGAGATCCAGCCGAGATGTCAGCAGAGTTCTGTTCGTGGATCCCCCAAACGTGTCGGCGCATTCGGGCAAACATGCGGAGGAGAAGGTTTCCAATTGTTACTCCAACGCAAAAGGCGCCAATGTCGTCAACGATTCTGTGCTAGACGAGGGAAGGAGCAAGAGCAATCCAGATGAACAACAACAGCAACGTTGTCAACGAACAGAATATAAAGACGGCCAGGATAAGTCGGACGCGCTTCATTCAGAATCTAGCGTCGCAACGAGTATCAAAACGAACTTAAGACAGTGCAGACTCTTCGCCCACGAGGGCATCTATCGAGAATGTTCCGCGATCTTCCCGAATAACTCGGCGGCCATCCCACGGAGAAGGATGAGCACCCCATCCAGAAAGACCTCGAGCAGCCGGGGGATCAAAAGCGCGCTCCTCCCAACGCTGTCGGCGGATGATGGCGATGCGGACGATAGTAACGACGTCGATGAGGGGACCGGCGGGGATGGTGGGGAGACGAGAAACGCCAGGCGCGTGTCCAGGAAACTCACCAAGCGGAAATCGTTTGAAAAGAGAATTCGCCGTTCCGTCGACTGGAACAGGAAGAACAGTAATGTCGGAAGAAGTCGAGAGGATGACGTCGCCGATGATTCCGACTTCAATCACAGCGAACCCATTACTATGGAGAATCTTAATAATATCATCGTGACGCCCAACATCGCTGAACGCGTCAAGAGCAGGCGGTCCTGCACCCAGTTCAACCACGAAGGTCAGTACGCCAATGATGGTGAAGGCTTTGGGGAGGCCTTGATGCAAGACCCATCTGCGGTCACCGACAGCCAGAGGAGATTCCTCAAGGCCAAAAAGAGATTGTGTTACGACGACTCGAACAAGGGGAGTTGGCACATGTCTGGAGACTCGGATGCTAGAAGTAGGGATCCTTCTGCAGACTCGCACGTGAGAAACAGGGATATGTCTGGTTACTCAAACGAAAGAAACAGGGATCCGTCTGCCGATTCGCACGCGAGAAACAGGGATGTGTCTGGTTACTCAAACGAGAGAAATAGGGATCCTCAGGGAGAGTTTCATTCGCGCAAGAGGAAAAGGCACCCATCGGGCGACTCTGATTGCTCTTCCAGCAACACGGTGATAACGGGTGACGTGAAAACGGAGACCAACGCAGCGGCGTCCCACACAGAAGGCTCTTCCCTCACTCCGGGCAAGGAGAGCCGCGGAGGAGGCGGTCGCAATGCCGTCGTCATTCGCCGTGGCAACCGACCGTTCAACTCCTTGTCCAAGACGGACACCAGTTGGTGCCGATACCTGAGCGACAAAGACTGGTCGCAGTCTCAGTGCGAGACGACGGAGCCCTCCGTCAACGATTTGAGTGGAGCTGGAAGAACGGACGCGTCTGCCGCGCAAGGTCGCAGCGACCTTCAGTCCCGAACCGACTCGGCCTCCATCTGTGACGAGGATTACGTGAAACTGAAACTGTCGAGAGGAGGAGGCGGTGGTGCGGAAATTTCTTCTTCGTTGGCCGATGAAATGGGCAAGAATGTTCAAAGCAGAAAAGATTTGACAAAGGCAAAGACTTCCCGTTCCCCTTCTTCTGTAGCTAACAGTGGTTCTTCAAAGGACGACGAAGGCTGCCGAAATGCTGAGAATGGCAGCAAAAAGAGAAAGAAAAGGGAGAAAGGTAGCTTATCCTTGCAAAGACTGGCCGACTATAACCTCGTACCAATCGAAGGTCGCAAAACAGCTGAGGAAGGTCGCAAAAAGAGAAAGAAACGGGAAAAAGGAAGTTTATCCTTGCAGAGACTAGCGGACTATAACCTTTTACCGATGCCAAACCTATCAAAGTTCCAGCCTCCGTCCTCGCCCCTCAACGGAAGCCAGACTGGCAGTCCGAGGCTGAGGATGATCATTCAACGAAATCCGGTCAGCGAGTCGTATTCGTCCACTCTTGAGGAAATCCACGACGACCGGCAGAGCATGAACACCAGAACTAGAAACAATTTTGGTGGAACGATTTACGACCCACGGCATGGTGTACTTCCCACGACGCCTTTGAAACAGTGGGCTGGTCAGTCGGCTACGACTTCGTGTGCCAACTCTCCTCTCGCCCCGTCGAGCGCTTGGCGACCTCAGAGCATCATGGGTAATGAGCTGACCAGCGTTCTCCAGTATGGTAGTAGCCTCACGGTGAAGAAGGAAGCGACCTCTGGTGGTAGAGGTGTTGCCAAGGAAACGGGGGATGGTTGTGCCCGCAGACGCCGGTCAAGTTCGCATTCGCAGACGGCCCGATCTCCTCATTCCGGTAAAAGCAAAAGTAAAAAGAGTAAGAGTGGAAGAAGAAGATCTGATGATGGAGGTCATTCTTCCAGTAATGGCAGGGGTCGGGATGGCCGATCTCATTCCAGTACAAGTAAAAGTGAAAAGAATGGAAGAAGAAGAAGATCGGATGATGGAGGTCACTCTTCGAGTAGTCATAGTGGCAGGGGTCGTGATCGTGATGTCGCCGCAAGCCGCAAGTCTGTTGACGTGAAAAGCGTTATCAAAGAGGAGTGTCACCGGGAGGAGCTGGAAAGGGAAAGCCGTGTCGATTCTTGCCCCAACACAGTGGTGAATGACTGTAAAGATGAAATTATTGAAGGAAGTTCAAGGAGAAGGGTCGGGTCCGAGTGTTCTTCGACCAATTTGAATGGTATTAGAGTGAATGACGCACCGGTGAGAAGTAGAAGAGATGGGGACATTGTGAACGAAGACCGGACTACTAGTCCTAATGCCAGAAAATCTAAATCTGTTTCTAGAGAAAGGAAGTCGCAGAAATCAGACAATCAAAATTCAAATAGACCAAAGAGAGAACGATCCCTGAGCGAACGAGAGACTACTCTTCCCTCGTCGAAGAGGAGGAGAAAGATTTCCATAGGACCCTTGTCCGATGATGACTGTGATATTGGCGGTGGCGGTGGTTTGATGGCGCGCGACAATGAGAGCGATTCTGGCGCGAATGCTATCGCAAAGTCTTCGACTATCAACAAAGGGTGTGAATCGGTGGACATTTTGATGAAATCTCCGTGCAAAAGATCTCCAAGGAAACACACAAGATCGTGGAGTAGTAAAGACGATGGAGCGCCCATGGAGGAAAAATCCTCAACGGTACAAGATGTTCGCGTCGGCGAAGGTCGAAACGAACAAGCTCAAGCTCAATCTGAGGCGCTCCCTGTGAATCCCGCTCTGGGTGACATCTTGACCTTTGTGCCGACCTTCTCGTCTCCAGCAAAAACCAACTCGTCGTGGGACGAAGCTTTTGATTCTTATCTCGAACTCTCCAACAAGACGGATCATGCGTCGTTTGGGCACTTCACCCCGTCGAAAGCCTACCCCTCCTTTAGCCCCCTCTCTGCCAACCCCAACCTCAACCCACTTGCCTCTCCTGGTCGTGGCCTCAACTCGCCCGCAAAGAACTCTCCCATGAAGAAAGCTCCGAAGAGCTGCAACTCGCCCGCAAAGAACTCGCCCGCAAAGAACTCTCCCATGAGGAAAGCTCCAAAGAGCTGCTTTTCTCCCGATGTCTTCAGGCAGTTTACGTCACCCACCAAGAAAATGCAGAACGGAGCCTCCGGGGTAGAAAAGAGCCCGGCTATCGAGAAGGTCGACGCAGTCGTTTCCTTCAACCACATGAGCCCTCACCGGCTCCACTTCAGCCCCAAGAAATGCGACACCTCCACCAGCCACAAGAGAAATTTGAATCTGGCGACAAATGACGGTGATAATTTATGAATGTGAATGAATGATGTCCGTTTTTTTAAATGAATTTGGTGACAAAACGATTTATGATTTCGCAGCGGTGACAAAATGATATACTATGAAATTGGTGACAAATGATAATCATAATTATAATTATAAGTTATGAATTTGGTGTCCATTAATTTATGAATTTAATGCCAATTAATTTATAAATTTGGTGACAAATAATAAGCATTGTCATATTACATAATTATTTATGAATTTTAAAAATATCTGACTGAGCTTGTCTAAATTGGAACATGCATATTTATGTTGATTTTGTGGGTTCCAAGTTATTTTTATAATGCCATAAGAAAGAAAGAAAGATTAGAATGTGTATAAATGTGAGTTTGTCATTGGCTTCACAAGTCTTTGCTTCTGCTCATGCATTTTTTATTCAGCCATAGCTGGATTGCAAAGTATAGATAAAAGATAAGATACAACTTTATTATCTCATTGTGAGAAATTACATGTCATGGTACTCATTCATCGCAATGTAAATGAGTTGATTTTCAAACTGTCAAAACCGTATATTACATGCTGCCATGCACTATCTGTCAACAAAATAATCATGAAAAAGTCGCCCTCCCCCCTCAGTCTCATAAGTCCCAGAGCCTCAGAGTACAGACTCAGGTTTTTGCTTTATTATATTATTAATAATATTATAGTCACGGGATGAATTTTCTTTGTCGCAGGTTTTATCCTACTTCCCCAAGCTAGCAGACTTGCAAAGTGATAACTTGTCTGTGACAACTCCCAGTGTGTATTATGGATGTGATGAGTGAGAAAACTATGTCCAAATCCTTTCCTCAGGACTCAATGCTATATTTGCCCTGGGCATGATTCAAACTTAGCAACCTCCTTCTCAAAGTTGGCTGACAGCTTTACAAAATATTCTATTGCATTTAAGTTAAAAATCATTTCTAGAGGTTAATATTTTAATGATAAGGAAAAGATTGTTATTGATTTTTCTGTCCGCATTAAACATAGGAATGACTGTATGACGTGAGCGTTGTCGAGTGAGTGTACCTGGCCATATTTGGATTGAATGCGATGAGTCTGGGATTAAACTGTTTCAAGACTGAATTTCAAAGTTTTTAATTCCTGTGAAGTGTGATTGTGAACTTTGAGAACGAAAAGAAAGAAAATTGAGATGAACTGTATAATTCCATTTTTATTATTATTAACAATATTAACATTTTGTTGTATGAAGTATTTGTTTTCACGAGAAATACAATTTGCCATATAATCCGAAGTGTATCATACGTTTATGAGAGAAATGATACATGTATGCTTGATCTTGATGATCTGTATGTATGATAATGTAATTACGTTGATGTTTTCTACTTTGAACCTTGTTTTCAAAAATTAATAAAAATATGATAATTACTATAACTCAATTTCTTTATGAATTAATTTTGATAAAGTAGTTGTTTGATTTGAAAATGAAAGTCTTACTTCGTCGTCACCCAAATTGTCGACAGTTTCTTCTTGTTGGGGGAGACGAGAGAGAACAAGTTGGTTTTGGGTTTGAAGTTGTTCTAGTTGTAGGAGAGTGTTTACTGTTTGGGTTGAGCTTTGGTATTCCCCAAGTTCACATGACTAACCTCAACTGGAAGTAACAACTGTGACTGTTAAGATAAGATACAACTTGATTATCCCATTGAGAGAAATTACATGTCTGTCATGGTACACATTCATTGCAATGGAATTGTATTATAGTGTTAGTGTTATATATTATATATATACTTAAATATGAAATTAATATAGATAGGATTATAATTGAATTTCTAAGCACAACAGTACATGTATAAGGTTTTCACCAATCATGATTTTATTTACTCACACAGTCACATCCAACAATATCTTATTCATACTAACAATATTATTATTAACAAACATACATGTAACTATAATTTACAAGCACAACACACATTATCGTCGCACATGGTGCGCTCCTTTAACAATATCCTCGTAAATGTAATGCGTTCATTCAACTGCAAGTCAAGAGATGTTGAAGTATCTTTTATGCCCATGCTCAGCATAGTGGTTCCTTCGGGTTAGAACTCTTGACTTGTGATCAAATGGTCTTGGGTTCGAACCTTGCCAACGTCTAGTCTGGTGACGAAATGCCCGCCTTGGGAAGAAAGGCACTCTTCTTAGTCTGGTTTATAGTTTAGACACTTGGCATTGGAAATTGGAAAGGCACTTAGTTCACCCAGGTCATAAATGGGTGCCGGCACTGATTTGTGATTATGCTGGGGAAGCAAATCCTGCGAGAAACTGGGGGGTGTTCTCGAGGGGTTTCTATTTGGTCATGTGTCACTCTTGTTAAGATCAGGCCACACCATATAAACTTGGGATAAGCACCAGTCTTATGGGCCTGAAGAAGAAAACTATACATAGGATATTTTCTTGACTTGACTAGGCAGAAGCAGGAACTAAAACAAAATGGGGGAACCAACCAAATGCTGCCTTCAATTCAATGCCTTCATGAGTAAATGTAGGTAGGGCTTGTTCTGAAAGTTGAAAGTAAGCTATAGTATAAATTGTACTTTTTTTTAGGTATAAGAATGGTAATTACCATACTCAGTCATTGAATAAATTCAAATAGAAGCCTTAATTTAATTTGACTTAATTGACTTAATTTAATAAACTGTTTGATTCTTTACATACTCAATCATTGTAACTAACAAAAATCAAAAGAATAACAACCATGAGCAATATTTAAGTTAAAGGCCGGCCACTAGCTTTGATTGATGTATCTTTCTTGTATGCACAATTATTCATACACTGGCAGTGACATGGTTATTGACTTGAAAAGTGTAGATATAAATTATATAAACATTATTATTTTGCAAGTGCAAGGTCTGCTTTTACTTTTATTTATGGGGCATGGAAATACTTGTACCATTGAGAAATACTTTTTTTATTGCCACCATTGGTTTGGCAGAAGCCAACGGGAAGAGTTTTTAGTTTGATTTTTATTCTTAGTGTGAGGTTGATTTTGTTTTTATTCATTTTATGGAGAATGTACTGTATTATTATTAATATTAGATGAATACTGTGTACATGTACGATGATTTATTGTTATGGTATTTGGTATGTGAGAGGTATGTGTTCTATGAATTATTGTACATGTATGTGATGAATTATTATTGTACATGTATGTATGGTATGGGTTTTTCATTTTATGAATTATTGTAATTGTGAGTGTATGTATGGGTTCTGCATACTAACTATGATATGAATTATTGTGATTGTACATGTATGTATGGGTTTTGCATACTATGAATTTGAATCATTGTAATTGTGAATGATGCATGTATGGGTTTTGCATACTATGAATTATTATAATTGTGAATGCATGTATGGGTTTCGCATACTATGAATTATTGTAATTGTGAGTTTTGCTTGATCTTTTTTACAAGGCGTAGACATTAGTTGTTGGTATTCAGTGTGCTTGTGACTGATCGTGATATGACATTAACTGTTGATAAATTTTGTAAAGATTAAAAAAAATTAAAAAACTTTGAAGCTATAACTATAGTCACAGGATCTGAGTATTTATTTCTAATACATTTCATGTACATGTATGTGCAACGTATGATTGTGGATCGTTTGACAAAAAAAAGAAGTACATGTAATTCCTTTAAGGCGCCCATAGAGCTGGTGCTTATATACCCAGTTTCTATGGCGCTAAGCAGAACAATGAACTGTAGAACACCCCCTGGAGAAGACGACAGATTCTCGCAGGTTTATTTTCCCATCAGTGCTGGTACCCATTTGGCACCTGGGTGTAGTATGGGATAGTGTAAAATGCCTCTTCCAAGGGCATAACACCGGGGTGGTAGAAGTCAGACTCGAACCCGGTGTCTTTCGACCCGTAGTCCAAAGCGCTAACGTTACACCATCGGCGCCACTTCGTTTGACAAGAGCACTTGATAAACATTGACTTTTGGAGAAACTATAGAATCTATACTTGGTGGAAGAAATGATGTCCAGAAGACCCGCAATTCTAGGTTTACTGAGCTCTCTTGTGTTTACATTTCATGTGGCAGGCTAGATGAATACAAGCTAGAATTCGCCAACGCATATCGTCACTGCGCTTCTAAAAAATTCTAAAATAAGTCCGACTTATGCCAAAATAGAACTGATATTACTTATTAGTAATATACCACTGCGTTCCTAAAGATGAAGGCTATCATATGACATCATCAGAATTAAAATACGCCCATTAATTAATTAATTATTGCAATTAAACCATCATGGCACAAGTCATCCAGTGACTTATAATGAAAGTTTTATCAGTTTTCACAAAACTAATGAAAATGACGTATGTCATTTTAGAAGCACAGCCATATATCACCAAGTGACTATTCACAGGACGTTAGGTCAGAGGTCAACTGCCGCTAACGTGTAGCAGTCAATGGACCCCACTGTGTTTGCGCCTGTAGGCCATACTCTTTCTCCACTCACCCAAGATGAGACCTATGAAGTGATAATATTTTGAATTTGAGACCATTTAGCATTAAATAATGGCCCAGTAGTAAATCTGTGGGTTCGATTTCAGCAAATGAAATTGATTTGAATCCTTTAGAAAGATTCTTTGCACTCTTCCTCCTCATGATCAGTGATCACATCTCAACTGCAAATTCAAATGGATATACATGTACATGTATCATATCATATATCAGCTGTTGCAAAAATGTACAGCTACAGTCAAAATTCACGCCATTCGTTCATTCAACTTCCATAGGACATTGAAAAACAAATACATGTACAAAACAAGCAAAAAGAATCCAAACAAAATCACATAGATCTACATGTAATAAAATGAAACTCAGAAACCAATTTCAGCAAAGGACCCATTAGAATTTTAATATAAATTTGTATGTTTCAATGTCATAATAT
>JAUEKV010165311.1:0-11607 GCA_031833985.1 Ancula gibbosa
AAAGAATACAGGAGCCGCTGAGGAGCCCAGGGTTGGGTGGGTTCTGGGGCTCAGGAGGCTAGGGTTCAAAGGGTTAAAGTTGTGAAAATCATTCCCTACGTCTTTATGAAATACTGAACATTTTGTCATTTTTAAATTGCGTTTGAAAACCAACCTTTTTGCCCTGTATTGTTAGATAACCGTTGTATTTGAAGATGTAACACGCTTTGACTCTCTTTGAGCCTTACAAACTGAAGGCACCTGCATAAAAACAATTTTTTATATTCAACTCCAAGTCTCTTTTATATATTTTTGTATTTCTTTCCCAGAGTTAAAAAAATCGCTGTATGCCATATTTTCTCAATTTGGGCAAATATTGGACATTGTTGCCATCAAGACTTTGAAAATGAGAGGCCAAGCTTTTGTTATATTCAAAGAGATCAACAGTGCAGCAAATGCTCTTCGTTCTATGCAAGGGTTTCCCTTCTATGATAAGCCAATGGTACAGTTGGAGAATTTACTCTTTAAGTTACATACAATGAATGTGTAATACTTAACATTTGTCCAAACTCATTGATTGCACAGCTTAGTCCATATCTTTTTTATCTCTTTACTCTGATATTCTTTCCCTTTTATACAGTGGTCTCTGGCTAAGAGGCCGTTTTTTCTGTGAAACAGAATTTGTTCTCTTTATTTCACACATGCCTAAGAGGCCGCTCTAAAAGTATCGGTCCGTCTAAGAGGCCTGTATTTTTGTGTAAATTTTAACGAGAAGAAGTATCAAATAAAGAAAGTTGAACCTCTCTATTGTTGCTTAAAGTATAAAAAAATAAGTAACAGTCAGTATACTATGCCTATGTTGAACAGGTGCATGCACTTGCCACATGCACTAGGGGCCTGAACCATGGCCTGGTTGACGCATTGTCAAAGTTCTGCCGAGTGTCATCGGTGCTGCATTTCCCCCGGTCTGTCCCCCATGGCATCGTTCCCCTGTTCGATGATGCTCCGTGTCAGTTTGTCGGTCGGCAGCTTTGCCCGAGATCACAGAGACATACCTCCAGGCGGTGACTTCGGCGTCATCCACGAAATATTTTTAAAATCCTTTTTTTCTTCTTCTCAAAACACGACTGATATCCAAGACCTCTCTCCTTTCTCAATCCCTCCATCCCCCCTCCCCTTCTTTTCCACAATCCTCATCTACCCCCTCAAACATTTAAAGAACAAATGGCTAACATAACCTCAGCCTATAATATAAAGTAAAAAATGAGTCTGTCTAAGAGTCTTTCCGTCTAAGAGGTCGATGTTTTTGTCACCCCAGCACCGGCCTCTTAGCCGGAGACCACTGTATTATGCTGCCGATTTGTAATTAATAAGATTTTTTTTTTTTTATAATTTGTCTTGATTGTGAAATGGAAGAGGGGGGAGCTCAGTTTTCTTGTCGTTTAAAAATTTATTTTTTTTCTTTTCTTTTCTCTGATTTTCTTTGCCTTTTTATATTATGCTGCCGATTAATAATGTTGGGTTTTTTTTTAATCTTTCCACTTACACAGAGAATTCAGTTTTCTAAGAAAGACTCAGAAATGATTGCAAAAATGAAGGGCACTTATGTTGAACAACCCAAAAGAAGTCGAGACAAACAGGATGAGGATGGTGGGAAAAAGAAAAAGAAGAGGTGAATTAAATGAATTTATGTGTCTCTGCTATTTCTTTTCTTAAACGTTAGATTGCCTTTGCTGAAATGAAACCTGAAAGTGACCCTTTGATATGGATAATTTATTATTATTATTAAACTCAAAATTAAGTTTATTTTTGCACTTGCTGGCTGACAGTGAGTGATAGATCATCTGATGTAAATTTGGAATTATTTGTTCTCCGCTTGTTGATTTATTGTGGTGGGTGTTTTCTTAAAACATTATTTATGTTTATAGTGAATAAGTTGTTTCCTTCTTCTTTTTCCAGGGCTCCTGCTGCTGACCTGCCGACTCAACCTCCTCCACAAATTAACAGAGGTACTGTCCTGTCAATATGTGTTAATAAAAAGTATTGCTGAATAATTGGTCAATATTGTTTGAAAACATTATCGAATCGATGACTCAAAATCTCTTAACACTTCATTCGGTTAATTACCAAATTTTCTTGTTTAGAACTTGTTCTTGTCAAGAATATCTTAGTTGGTTTTTTTAATGATGTTTTGCATTAGTAGAAGCTAATTTTACTAATACGTTTTTTTTTGTCTATTTCCTCACAGTTCCTGCACAAGTGAATCAGCCCACACCCCCTGCCACAGTGGCTCCCCCAGCTGCCCCCGTCGTCCAATCCATCCCAGAGCAACCACCTAACCAGATTTTGTTTATCACCAATCTTCCAGAGGAGACTACGGAAATGATGTTGTCTATGTTGTTTAATCAGTAAGTCCTTTCTATACTCAGACATGTCAACATCCCACAATTCGCGCCTGCGTTCCACATGAAATTTCATGTGTCCCACATTTAATCCTAAAGTCCTATAACTCATTTTGTTTAGGCCATGTGTTTCAATAAGAGAGGCTAAAAATAGTCATTTTTTATAAAGCTGTATCTCATTCAAAAGAGGTTAAATGTCTGTTGCCGCGGTTGTATCCCACAAAATTATGAATTGTCCCACAAAATGGCACATGTCCCACATTTTGACTTTACCCGGTTGGCATCTCTGCTATACTTGGTCAGCCAGTCAGATCCTGATTAATAAGTGGAACTGCGTAATTATATTTTGTGGGACTGTTGATTGGTGCACTTCAATTGTAAAGAGTGTACTGAATTAAAATGTTTTACATCCTTTGCTTATTTTTCTCGGGTGCCTTTTTTAAAACATAATTATTGGTCGACTTGTCAAAACAGAAAGTGAAATGGGTTCCCCCTTTTGATACTTTACTTTTTTCTATCTCACGCGGGAATTGGAATTTAATTTTCCTCCTTTTTGCAATTTTGCCGGGTTAGATGTGAGTACCATGAAATTCTGGCAGGAATTTTCTAGTGCATGGTACTTTCTAAAACTGGAAAGCAAAAAGTAACATGTATCTTCTTTTCTTTCCATTATTCTGTAGGCCTGTGTGTTGAAGTTGAGTTTATTCTGCTTGATAATCAGACTAAGTTTACTTGTTTGTTTAACTGGTACCTGTATTTGTTTAGTGTAGCTTGAAATTCAACCTTTCCTTTCCCCTGAGATTCGGTCATAGAAATTTGATTTTTTTTTACTTATTAAATGTCTAAATAATACCACGTTTTATCTCTCTAATCAAGGTTTCCTGGATTCAAGGAAGTGCGTTTGGTGCCAGGGAGACACGACATTGCCTTCGTGGAATTTGAGACTGACGTGCAGGCTGGAGCGGCTAAGGATGCTTTGCAAAGTTTCAAGATTACTCCCACAAATGCCATGAAAATTACCTTTGCCAAAAAATAAAAAAGTAATGTTATTGTTTGTTACAGTAGTCCTCTAGTTTACATACGATTCCTTTCTAATTGAAGTGAGAATTTTTCTTGTACAAAAAAATTCATGTCTTTGGATCATGACATTTTTACGTTAGCTTGGTTTAACCATGTAATTTCTCAGGACAAATACTTTTAAAACCCTCCTGTTTTGTATTTTTTGTGCTTAACAAGTGAGTTCGGACAAATAGCAACATGACAAAATATCTCATAAGTTAACATACAGAACCGAAGCTTTGACACTGTCTAGATGCATAGAAAATTGGCATCACAAATCCTGCTACATGGACACCATTTTCTGAAATTAAAAATAAATCATAATGTACTTTTACTGAGATATCATAATTGTATCATGTGCAATCCACATAGTACAGTGTATTGGGTATAACGTCATTTGATGTGAAATTTTGTGTTCTCTTCTTTTCTTTTTCCAAGCAATCAATACGTTTAGCAAAATGACATTCGGAAATACTTGTCTTGAAAATGTTGGTTTTTAGATTAGCAAAATACTTTTTTTAATTGTTTGTGTCATTGTTTAAGTCTAGTACATAATTCCTTTCTTGGTTCCATACCCATAATAATAATACCATTCTTTTTATCTGAGATTTGTATTTATTCAAATTTTGACCCTTTTTGGAAAAACCCGTGAAATTTTCCTTTCCTGTTAGGGTTGGCATGATATAATACTTTGAATACTGATGTTGAATATTTTGTGCTTATGATTATCCTTGTTTCCTTTTCAGTCTGCTGGATTCTTCACATTTATAACGGGTAAGGCCGTTTCGATTTAAATATCATTTTCATCCGGCATTCGCTGTGAAGAGCCACATGTGCCGTAGTCAGCATTGCACTTCCGTCTTTGGCGCATGGTAAAAGCAGTTATGAACATGTGTTTGTTGATTGTATTTTGTGTGTTTGTTCTTGTTATTCACATGGTGCTAGTACTGTGACTGCCTGCGTTCAAAGACATTGCACCCCTGCTGACTATAATCGGCTTTGCATCATGGGCTCGATGTCATAAATATTGATACATGTACTTTTCATTGATTGGATATTGTAATAAAGTTTTCTATTATGTTTCATTTGTGTCCTGTGCTTATTTTCTTTATGGTCGATTATTTGTTTTATCTATATGTTGTGCATATCGGCTAGTTTATTTGTATACTGCTTGGCTTAAAGTTAAAGCCTGCATTGTTTCATGATTGAAGCCTATAGGGATTGGCATTCATTCCATTCATTATTATAATGGGTAGTTGGTTCTAACTTCTATTGAGCTGGGAATTAATACTTGGGTTTATCTTTGACGTTGATGGTCCTTCTGCGCTATGATATCAGATTATTGAAACCTGATCTACATTTACATACATCAAGTTTCATTGGTTACAAATTGTTCAATATCCCGCCTCCTGCATTGATAACTTATCACTTGATATTCGAGTCAGCAACCAAAAGTTAAAATGTGCTTTGTTTATTATTGCATTATCGGTTGTTTCCTTAAATTTGACCATTATCATGTGTCTTTAATAACCGATGCATCATATCATGAGTGGTCAACTCAATAGTCAATAGAATTGATTGATATGGTTCGAATCCTTCCTAAGCTGGTCTGATGGTGGGCCCTTGAACCAATTATCCTGATGTCTATTGTCTGTAGTGTAAGGATGTTCATGTAATGTATCTCTTGATCTTTGGTTATGCTTCAGAAATGTGAGCATGATTTGTTGATGATCGCCTGCAAACAGTTTACAAATTACATACATGTACTGTATGTACTTTTCACTGGTCTTCTCAGATGTGACCGCCTACACAATAGCCTAGTGCTTAGTACCTGGTTTTGTGTTGTGCCTTTGGGGAAGGCACTGGGTGCTTATTTCCTCTCTTCACCCAGTAAACCAAGGCTCCTGGGAATTGTTTATTATTGTGAAAGAAAGAACACAATATGGGCTGTGCACTAAAATTACTAAAAACAAGTTTGGCACTATGACATGAGTATGAGGAGTTGTTGCCCCTGAGAATGAAAGGTTTACGAAATGTCTATTCGTACTACAGATCTGAATACATGTAGCAGTAGCACCAAAGGATTCCACACCTATTCATACTGCAGTACCAGTACACTGTCCGACTAACATTGGAGGGGGGGGAAATTAAGGCCTTTTACTTTTATTTTTAAAAGCTGTTTTAAGTTTTATAATCATTAATATCAGATTTTTTATTTAAAACTTAATTTTGACAAATACATATATATATATTTCTCTTGAAAATGATCCAAACACCCTTTGAATTTGAATCTACACATAAAGCCAAAGAGCTTTCTAGAGAAGTAGAAGTGCAAAAATCTCAAAATTTGTGTACATGTACTACAACTTAGTGACTTTTTAGGGGCCTTAACTCCGAGGTCCTCTTACTCTTACTAGTCGCACAAAGTCGAACAGATGCAGTCATTCATTTCACCCAAATGGAGCAGGTCATACGACGTCGTGCGCTCATCCGACTGTGGTATAGCCACATTTTCTCCCACTGAGTGATGGCTACTTTCGTGTCTTAAAATTAAAAAGGAGGGGCATGACACACTGTCACTGTCACATACTCAAGCACTATTTTTTATTGTAAATCTGAGACGTTTGCTCTCCACGCCTCCCGTCATGGAAATTATCGTTTTTAGACGAACATGTATGTACATGTACTATATGTAGTGTGTCAAGGTTAAAAGACGTGTGGCTTTGTGCGATAGGCTGTCGCACATTTGCATGACTAGTCTATCACCGGCCTTAGTGGCCCCTTTCCAAAAAAATGGTATAAAATTAAAATCCTGGGGTTGGGGGTTGACGACCAGTCACCCACCAATATTGCTGGGACAGTAAAACCTGTGATAAAATGGTGTCTTCTCCAGGGGGGTGTTCATTGTTCACTTGCTTCGCGCTACAGAAACGGAAGCTATAGGAAATAGGATAGGTCCAACTGAATTAGCAACAATTTCTCAATTATACATGTATATATTTGTATAGAATAGATACCAAGAAGTCTGTAACTGCTTGTCCTCGTCGTTGGGGTGAAAATAAGTTCAAGTAGGCCTATATGGGCCTTTGACCTGGATCTAACAGTAACATTAACATCACCAGTAGTGATTAATAGATACGATTGTATTATAATACAATGTACATATATGTACTACATTTACCGGTATGAGAAAGCAATAAATCTAATACTAATAGGGAGTACATGTACATAATTATGTAAGTTGAATGACTTCAAAGATTTAATGTTTAGGTACATGTACATCTATGGATGGCCGTTTCTAGATCTTAATCAAGAATGTCAATTTAGATGCACCAGCACCATATTATTATTACATGTAGGCCCCTACAGCGTATATACAATACATGACATGTACATGTGTATCTTTATTCTATATCTGAAATCTAAAGCATTGTCCAGGGATTTGGACAGCCTAACAATATCTTTCCACCTCCATGTAGTGTATTCTTAGTTAGCAAATGACTTCCTTCTTAAATTTCAAGAGTCTCTAGATAATGTTACAGTTACATGTAGTAGGCTACACATATTGGAGATCTAAAATTAATGGACGTAATGTAATGAGGCATTGAAAGAATACAATGGAACTTGCACTAATGGAGAGCCAATCCAAATTCAATTCTGAAAACCTAGTTTATTTTCTATCATTGATATTGTCAAGGTGACACCATTCTGATTCCTGATGTATATGTAAATAATGATAATGAGACTGCAATTTTTCCATTTTTAAAGACCATATATTAAAGGATTTAATTAAGTTTACAAAAAAATATTAGACAAAGTGTTATTAACTGTTACGAAAAAGTAGCATTTATTTAATTTTTGTACAAGCACAATAACTAACAGATCAGGGTAAATCAGGAGGTTCCTCGTCAGAGTCAAATTCAGCCTGTTCATCTTTGATCCATTTCCCATCCCAGTCTCGCTTCCAGCCTGACCTGAATTTGAAAATGAGAGAAAAGATACAAAATCCTTTGAAAAAGTTTTCTTTAAAATGACATTGTCCAAAACAAAGCAATTATCATATTCATACTCATACATGTAGTATAGTCATAGAAAATAACATACATGTACAATGTATATTGTAAAAAAAATAATTTTTAATTGTATGTCGCGTCAATTAAAAATGTTGATACATACTACATCCTGCAAAATTCATGAAGCCTTCAGCTAAAGAAGGAAGACCTTGCGTACCAAAATTTGCAAATACACGTTTTTTGTAAGAAAGGCCGGACCTGCTGCCAGTTATAGGGGACTTTACATATGCATGCTTATAAAACAAGACACGTCTCCGATGTGATCGTTCTTCTGGTCCCGTTATTTCCGTTGTATGTAAGTAGCGAGCTTCATAAGCAAGATTAATAATAATACTATAGGCTTTGTGGAATTCTTAAACCTCATAAATAGTAAAATCTTATGTGAATTACATGTATTGAATTTAATTGTTAATGTCTCATGTCTATAAGAAATATATTATCATATTCGCAAAGTCATTAATATATCTAATTCTAATATACCACACAGAACAATTAGACGTAGAATCTACATGTATTTAAATAGTTAATAGAAATTATATCATACCCTTGCAATTGATAATATTTCTCAGACAAAGCTCCTCTTTCAGGTACATGTACATGTTTTTTGATAGGGACGAATATGCTCTGGTCTTTCCTTTTCCTTTTATTACTTTTAAATTGCTTCACCTCAGACGATTGTGACAACTGTACTGAAGCTGCAGTGGAAGATGGCTGATGGGGAACTGAAATTGATTTTTTAGACAGAGACACTGAAAACGGCTTATCTGAAAGTTTTGACAAACAAGTGTCAGCACTTTGGGAGATATGGCGATGAATTGTAACATCTGTTTCTGCTTTATTATTCAAGCTGTAAGATGGTGATTCACTGAAACATTCAAGGTCAAAGTCGCATCTGCTACTTCCAGATGTATTTTGTTTTGTAATGCTACTATTGAAACCATCACTCTTCATTTTGGAAACATAAGGAGAAATTTTAAGATCTTCACTTTTCCCTCTGAATACATTTTTAAGTTTATGGTCATGTTTTATAGGCCCACTCATTTGTTGTTCAGCCGTCTGCAACCAAAGACTTGAATTGGTACTAGTACTTGTTCTAGAAGATGGATGGGATGGATCATTCGGAAGTTGTTTTCCATTGCCCCAGTGTGATACGGATGACTGATTGGACGAAGCGGTTACATCACTTTGTAGATCCACCTGAAGCTTCCTACCACCTTTTTTAGCCTTGTGTTTACGAACTCTTGGATCATAGGGTGCAACTGTCGATAGACCTAAGCTTGCGTGACATGATGAGGCCTGAATGGGGGGGGGGAAAGTTACACTGATGATTGATAGTAATGATAGTTCAAGATAAAGAACAATAAAACAATTATTGAAAAGATAAATTATAAATGAATGAATAATATTAATACAAAAATAATATAATTAATGAGAAAAATTAAATGAATAATCAAACAGATTGAAAACCAAGTGAAAAGTTGTACATGTACAAAGTGTATTACCAAAATACAATTCATTTTGTAATTTGGAACAAATAAACTATATATGTACTCTATTACTATTACAGTGCACCTCATCTACATAAGCACTAGTTCACTACACCACAAGTATTGGATTATCATCAATATAATTATTTGTAATAACAGCACATGTACATGTACATATATCAGTATATTCATTTGAATTCAAGAATTCCGCTTTGAATAAAAAAAATAAAGAGGAGAAAAGAAAACCATGTGAAAATAACTTTTCATAGTATGATGAGCAACATCTTTTGTCTATTAGATCTAGTATTAATTCACTAGATAAAAAAAAGAGAAAATTGTTAAATTAAATCCCATTGAAAATTAACATTTGATTCGCCTTCAGATCAGCAGCTAATAATTGTCTATACTATTTGTATGCATGCATCAAGTGACTTTCACAGCTAAAAAATTCTTGATACAATGTTAATGGTAATTCAGTCATAAGTTTTCAATAAAAGACAAGTTATAACAAGTTAACGTACAACATTATGCTCTTGAAATTACTTACCACATTTATAGATGATGTTGCATATTTTAGGAACTGCTCTTGCTTTCTTTGAGCAATCAGCTGCTTTAGTTCTTGTTTTTTTCTTTCCGCATTTTCAGCATCTGGTGAATAATAGAAGTGGTTAACAATAACATCAACAAATCAAATGTACATATAATATATACATGTACATATTCAATGACAAGCTAAAGGCTAAACATGGAGCCCATGTAGTCAGGAAGGGGGGTACAGACTATATAACCAGTTAACCAGTGATAACGCTAGGAATTTCACCATACCTGTTCACTATCAATTAAAAAGATAATATTTTAATTAGTATACAAGATAAATAGAATAGGTGTCGTGATAAATGTAAGATTATCAATTTTAACTTTCTTATTTACAAAAAAATTAAAGTGGCACAAGTGGGATTTGAACTCGCCATCCCTCTGCCAACTGGCAACCACTCTGTACACTAGACCATCGTTTCCCCTAACCCTTAGACAACGGGAATCGTTATGAAGATGTAGGCCTACATCATTGTTTTAGGTATAACCTAGATTTATTGATATTTCATGAAAATACATATAAAGGCACATTATATATACATTATAGAACATTCCCTGGGTCAAGATAATACCTCTTTTCTTAAATAACAAATAGAGAATCAACGGAACGCATACACTTGATTTAATGACGTCATCATTGTGACGAAACACACCGTCTCCTGTCACCGCATCAGGCCAAGCCTAGACATGAGAGCCGAGCAGTGAACAACCGTCAGCTTCAGTGTTATTACACGTGGTTGAATTTATAAATAGTACCTGTTCAAGAACAAGTGAACTGCATTTTTTAAGCAAATGAAATCTGGTGAGTATAAAGAGGATAATACTAAGTGCAGTTCCGTCAATGAACAGGCAGAGAACAGGGATTTTTGAACATATTGTGTCACCCCCGTTTATCGCTGCATGTCATTTTCACCTAAAAGGCACGACAATAGTTAACTGGGACGTCGAAATGTATTGGTTTCACTTATACTTATACCAACCATTAAATTGCGCAAGCATTGTAATATGATATGGCGATACATCTATGGTTGTAGATTTACATGTTAATACTGTATTTTCCCTTCTTAAACCTCAACCGGTTCAGTGAACAGGTTGAACAATGCCACCCGCCGTCCCTGCTGTTAACAATATAGGCAGCCTGGCACAATGTACACATGTACTTGTAAAGGGGTCAATAATGACATTGGGTAATGTTGAAATGGATGAATTTTCTCAGAAATGTTCTTATTTTCCTTACATTTACATAAGACTGGGTGAATGAAAATTTTACTTTATTCTTAGAATACTTTTAACTTTCCTCAAACAATATTTTGGTTAAATGAAGGCAAAATGTCTTTACAAAATTATGGTCTTACATGATTTGTGCTTCTTTCCCTGCCGATGAACACAAAGCATAGAGACTGTGTCAAATATAGGGTGATATGAACATACCAGACATGTATACCTGCAACAGATAAAAAGTTATATGGTGTTCATGTCACTGTTAGTTAGTTTGAAGAAACAACCTATTAAACTAAAAATTGAATTAAAGAAATACATGTATTCATTAAACCTGGGATATCACACGGCGCTAAAAGGACAATAAAAGATCACTTTTAGGGTCTTAGGCCAAATGTGGTTTTCATTCTACTTCACACAATATGCCAGGTATACCAAATTTCGCAACAGTCATTTCTCTTAAATTTGACACTTTTTTGGAGATCACCTTTCTTTGGAAACCAGATGAAAAGCTTCTTCCGTTTCCATTATAGTCTGTAGATACGTATTTGCAGATGTTTGGGAGTTTCAAGTTAATTAATCTTGAATATTCCACCACATCTCTGCCAATCTATTATAATAAAAAAAAATAGACTTTCATGAGCAAAACTTAGACTAAGCGAATCTCAGGAATGACAATGATTTCAAACGTCAAATTGCACATGGAGTAAGAGAATCAATGTGGAATCAACAATGGCCTACCTAGAATTATGGCAACAGCTGTTATACCTTTACTCCTGCCATTTGAGTCTTGAA
>JAUEKV010166422.1:0-15453 GCA_031833985.1 Ancula gibbosa
TGTGTAATATGTTGTAAAATTTCAAACACATTGGTTCACAAATAAAGGTGGTAGGCCTTTGCAAAATTTGACGTGTTTTAAAAATTGTATTAGATATTACGCAAATGATTTATTAATATATTAATAAAATAGAAACTACAAACTCTAAACCTCAAGCATCTCATCTTGCTCTAATAAAATATCTCTTTGCAGGAAAATTGAAACATTCCAATCACCAAGCTGGCAGGAAATCTAAAAGTATGTTGTATAGAACAATTTCTTTACATTATTATATTCTTCTTTTTGTTGTTGGGCTATTTCCTTCCTTTTTAAATCTTACATATTTTTTTGTTTTTGTTATACTGTATTATTTATTAATTAATTAATTTTAAACAATCTGCCTTCTCACTGTCACCTCTTTGAGTGTTTTTGTTGACTTGGAGTGTTTTGGTTGACTTGTTTTTATCTCCTATTTCTATATCTACATCAGTGATTATCGGTTTGATTATTATTATTGAACTATTATACTAAAAGGAAAAAGAAAAGCCAATGAATTACGGGAACTGAATGGCTGGAGACAGAAGACCGGATTCTTTTAAGTGATTCAATACTAAAACATTGCTGTGGCTTTGTATCTATTTAAGACATGCATCAAATTGCTCTGCTCTACACTTAAACTGTTGAAAATTTTCTGACAAATGTTGATGAACGTGTATTACTTGAGAGATTTTTAAGTGTTGAAACATGGAAAAAGTTTATTGTAAAATGGTACTACATGTAGTGATTTTAATTACATTTTGTTATTTGATATTTATAAATACATGTATTACATTTATTTTTATTACTGTCTTTTCCCTTTCATTTGCTATTTGTTATTTCATATCTCAAATATTAATTTGTAGATAATAATATACATTGAAAGGGAACGGTGGAGATCTCTTGATGATGATGAATATACAGTGATGTATTTATTTGTTTCCTTTTGATCTCCCTTTCTTTCATGATTAACAATGATTTCTCCTTTTACTGTCATCAACAGATCGGCGTTGTGGAAGCTGTTTCTTCATGGCATTTTTTTCTTTTTTGGTTCTCATCGTGGCGCTATTGGTGGCCTTAGATTTTCACTGTGACTCAAACTCCAAGGACCAGATTTGTGCGTCGTATTGGCAGCCTGCGCGGAAGGAGGTGCTTTCTTTTGTTTCTCATTCAAAGAGAAACATCTTGCTATTATACAACCAGAATGTTAAACCTCTCTTTAGCTAAAATGATTGTTGACTCTGTGGTTCAGTCTGCGAGACTTTGAATGGAATGCCAGTGTGGCAGCTAGTCCTAATGGGTGATGGCTGTATATCTGTTTAATGTTATTTTTCTGTTTTGAACTGTGTCATCTGTTTTCATTTAAACTTCTACAGCAAAAGCAAATCTTCGGTGTCATACATGCAGAGAACCAAATTTTGAGTTGTCAGTGACTTGACTAGCACTCTGGCATAATCTCTAAATCATAAATGTGTCATGACAGTTTATCCTGATACAAAGGATAATTTTGTCAGTGACGTCAAAATAATGTATTACATAATATATAAAATTCCCATTTTTAGTTGAAAAAGAGCAAGATTTAATAAAAACTGTAATAAATATTGCCTTCTACATGTATTACTTTCTTATAAGACGTGATCGATGGCATTAGCAGATACTATTCGCTAGCAAGAGTGAAGATATGGTACTCATAGGCTATAAAACACGGAAGAAGAATGTATGCGCAAAATATTATTTCAACATTTTTAAAAAAATCACGTTGTTAATAATTAGTATAATCCAAATGAAAAAAGCGAAAAAATGAATATAAGGAATAAATTATTTACTCAGTAATGATAATCTGTTACATTTTGAATGTCTTGATTGATGATCAAAATGATAAAAGATGCGGCAACACTTTTGTGGGATAGGCTGTAGATATGAAGTCGGCATTTGGCGATGTGTGTCAAGATGCCTAGGGATGCCGATCATGGCTACGTACGTGGACGGTTTGGCATACATCATTTAAAACCCATTTCTAGATTTTCTTCAAGTCTTATAATTATTGGGGATATGAATTACGATATTTACTAATGATGAAGCAATAAATATGTTAAAAAACATTTTGTCTTTTTGCTTGACGCCGACGAAATGGAAATATTTTACTTAGTATTCATTTTGGTAAGTTATTTTCACATCTGTAATGATTTTTATCAATGCAAGATTTTTTTTTTATTGTATTCCTTTGAGAAAAATTCTTATTGTAAAATTCCAGTATTTGTTGTTTTAAATCAGGTTTGCTGATGTATGCACAATGTGATATTTCTGCTAATTAAATTCAATCACTCTCCCTCAATATTTCTATTTCTTTTACACTTTCCTTTCAAAAGGAAATTATTTTTCATTTGGAAAGCAATTACAGATTTTTTGAATAGCGACGACACCCTTATATTACTGATATGTCAACAACAAAATATCATAGAATGTGATATAATTTTTCAAATGAGAACATAAGGTTTGGTAGCTGTTCTGGACTAAAGCCATCTTTTCTTGAAAAAGAATTCTTTCGTTAGATTTATGTTTTTTCTTTTCATTTTAAAAACTATTATTAACCTATCTTTTTGCTAATCTATGTTATGGCCAAACAAAAATATAAATGTTGAATAATTTTATTAAAAGCTACATGTAGTACAGTAGCAAAAAACTAAAAAAAACCTGGATTCTTCTATGCAAGCTTTTTGATAAATTTTAATCTCATCTTTGGACTTTAAAAAACCACCCTTTTTCAACTCTTGTTATTTATTTTAGGGAAGACCAAACTTAAAAAATGATTTTAAAAGAAAAATTATGAAAAGTAAAAGTTTAAATTCTCTCCTGGTGTTAATAACTCGAAATCTGAAAACGTTGACACATGGTCAATTTGCAGAATCGAGTCTCACTCACGCACATACATACAGTATCGTACACATGATATACCGGTAGTTGGAGCAGTAGTGGGAAAGGAGTATATACGAAATGTATTAGATTTTGTACTTTCGGCTGTAAGTTTGAAGTATCATAGCTGATTCATTTATCTATAATATGCAGCTCTATTCTTTCCCCCGTCTTCCACATCTCATTACCAATTGAAGTAATTTAAGAAGTCAAATCTGGTAATTTTGTGATTATGAATCGGCTGTGAATTATATTATATTCTTATTGGTCTTGTATTACCCGTTTTGTCTTATCAATAGTATTAGACTAAGTGACTAAGAATAAAATGAGGATCTAGGTCTAAAACTGATGGCACTAGTCTAGAGGTCCAGATGTAATAAACTGATACAGTATAAATAATATAGATACATTATTCGACTCCTTTGGGAAAGAGACAAAACAAATACGAAGAGAAGAACAGAACAAAATTCCACAACATCACCAAATCCACATTGCCGCAAAAGAAGATGTGCACTATCACCTATCCATCTATTAGGTTGATTTATTCTCCTTTTCCCTTTCCTTATAAAACTTCAGCCGTGGTCTACGCCTAAGACTAGTAAGAGGCCAATCCGCGTTAGAGGTCACTTTCCCCCCAAAACAGATTTTTCTCAGTTTTAACTTTTAGTATCATGTACAAGACCACGCCACGAAGCACCTGGATAGATATTTTGAGTGTGTAATGTGTAATGATTCCTTTTTCACGCTGATTATAAAGGCTTTGTTCAAGACTGATTATAACTTGGCTGTACATGTATATTGATTTAAAATTCATATGTTGAGACAAATAAATTTAATTTAATGTAAATAATTGTTACCACATGTTTGCGTTGCTTTTTAAAATATGTATGAAATTATTTAAACTGTATTGGTATAGGCTAGTCTCCTTAGTAGATTCTTAGTAGAGAGTTAATTTAAATCGTTTGATTCTTTATCAGTCACACCCTTTGTTATAGGTATAGGTATTACTTTCTTAAGATTCTGATCTCATGATGTGACGGCACCATGACCGAGTGGTTAGCTTGTTGGACTTGGACTCATTACATGGTCGTGGGTTCAAAATCTTACTGACATTGGTTTGGTGTAGTGCCCTTGGGAGACGTTTTTCTCCTCATTTCACCCAGATGCCAAGTGGGTACATATGTACGTGTATCATTTAAGCTGGGAAAGTAAAATCTGCGAGAAACTGGCATCTTCTCCTGTGGGTGTTAACTATTTCCGCTTCACGCAACAGAAACTGGGGATAAGAACCAGCGCCACAGGCCTCTTGACCTTGAAGGAACTTGCGCTGAGCTCATGATATTAACTGCTTGCATTCCAAATTTTCAGTGAAGACTCCAAGCTAAGCTGTAATCCCATAGCCAGTGTTGATGGATGAGTCAGTTTCAAATTCAAGCCATGTAATTGTATGTAGTCCAATGGAGTTCTTTCTATGTGGCTCGAAACAATAATGTATAGGTTTTTAGATTTAAAAAAAAGTATTAATAGATGTCCACGACTGCCTAAGGTCCCTGTCTCTACAGGTTATTCTGAACGGTAAGGCTGTAATGTGAAAAGCATCTGCCACCCGCCTTTGTTCTGATCCAAGGTAAATTTGATTTGGTCCTATCATTAGATGATCGTAAATGGCGAGCTGGGGCGTGAATTACCACTAGGTCCGAAATATGGGTAGGGACAGCATTTTCTATAAATGGGTCCGCTTTTAAAGATATGGTCTTTTCGATGGAGAGTCAATGAAGGTCTCTCAAAAGTGTGGATGCTCTATCATATTTTCCTCTTTTTTTTTAATAGTCGGGGAGCATTGTCCTGAATGACCTGCAGAAGTCAGCTGGATTTCTTATAGATGCCACTTATAATATAGTTAAAATAGAGTTACAGTAATCAAGCCTCGAGAAAACCAGAGGTGCCAGCACCAATCTCCCAGGAAAAGTTAAACCTAGTACAAGAAATTGTCATCTTCTCCAGGGAATGTTCATACATCACTTGTTCTGCTTTATAAAATCGAACCTTGGAAGATATTATATAACACATAATATATTAAAATAAGCACCAGGTGTATGTATGGACCACACAGACTGCTTTTCGTTCCTCCTTAGTGAGGTTGGGAGACAATGGGATCAAGGATGCGGTGCCAGTCATGTGGCTGACAGTTCAGATCCAAAACCACACATTTTCCAAACAAGATAGAAGCGAAATAATCGTTACTACAAAGGTGTTTATCTATTATTATTACTATTACACTTATTATACATGTAGTACTTATACATAAAACACCTCATATTCATATTATGTTTTGGGTATTATTATTACATGTATTTGGTTTTGAAAAGGCTTTGTGGTCACTGCCTACCCTTTACTCTGAGGAGTGATTGTTTTTTTCATGGATTTCTGGACAAACTGTTTTGTTTCATAAAAGCTCTGACTTTTATTATCTTTCATTCTCATTCTCACATCTTGTAATAATGTAAAGCTATTCTGCTTCTAATTTGCTGTTGTTTTTCTCTCCTTTGTTTAAATCTTTTTCATTTTAATCTTTCCATGATGTGCTTGTTTTGCACCAAATTTTGGGATTTAACAGTCATGACTTTGTTTTTTGCCCCCTAGAACTCAGGTTTTTGACCTCACATCTCTTTTCTTTCACCATATTGGGTTTTTAATGGGTCAGTGGGCAACATAAGAAGATTGCATCAATAGTAGTTTTTTATTTCTTCATACATCTTTTTTATTGTCTGTTGTAAATGCATCACATTCACCATGACATTTATTATTTAATTTACACAAATTCTGCCATTTACCACAAATAAAATAAAGACCAAACATCTTACATGTTAAAAAAATTCTTTTTATCTTACAATGAATATAGGTTTTTTAATAACTTTTTTTTGTTGCTTCATAAAGCAAAGAGTCAACTATTTAAAAAATGTTCTAAACCAGGTGAAACATGCTCAACATTAATAACAACAATATTTACATGACACATCAAAACCAGAACATCAGAACCCACAAGTTCAATTTCAATAAACTAAATGAGATTTCAGGTGTGTCAAGGATTTGTCATTAATTGTCATTACATTTCATAATCAAGATAATTTCTGCCATTTCAATTCTTAAAATTAAAAATGGATCGGAACAAAAATCACATCGTCATCTTCCCATTTCTTTTGAATATTTTTTTTATAAATCTAAATCTACTTAGGAAAACTTATTTAAACCAAACACACACAATACAGATCAAAGTCATAATCATGTCTGTGTTTTACTTCTATTTCTACAATATATTCATATATTATTATATCCCAAATACCTAAACTTTCCTTCACATCATTTTTCATTGTGTATTTTTTTTACGCAAATCTCGATCATGAATGTCTGATGTGTTAACTAAACAGAACAATTTTAAAATATAATATGTACTTGTATTTCAATTATTTTAAATTTAAAGTAAAAGATCTGAAAGCACCAATCTTATTTCTTACTCTTCTGTCAAAATAAATTGATCACTTTTTAAATACTCATTTCAATGAACAGATAATTTTCTTCAATAGTTGATACACAGACTACTTCATTACTGCCTATGATCTATTATTTACTTCAATCAATTTTGTAGTCTAATTGGAAAGGGGCATTGGTGTCTGATTAAAATTTATATGAGTCTACAAATCCAAAAGATAGGGCGTGATGGATGTAAAGATTAGAAATAACAAGAACTACGTTCATACATATCTGTTGATTATACACTTATTGTTGATATTGTCAAATGAAGCTATTTTTTCCATTTTTGTGAGTAAGCACATAAACAATTCTTTCAAATAATGACCCAATAATAATATAATTGTAAAAAATGATTCACCTCTGCCACTCCCTTGAAAACTTTTACTCAGGTTTGATAACATATTTTGTGGAGTGGATGGAAACTGTGCATATAAATATAATGTTCAAGGACAATTTTATAACAAAAAAAACAGAAGCCTGTCAAGGACTTTTCTTTGAGGTATAACTTGTATTAAGTCGATGTACAAGTACAAATGTATTTGACACATCCAACAGGGAAGGTTTATACATGTATGTCTTTGTGATGTGTACTGACTACACTACATACAAAGCTTGATTTGTAGGGAGATTTGTTGTTAGGTTCTAAGAGTGTGTGCTATGACAGTTGCACTGAAGACTGCAATGCTACAAGTTGTCAAGTTAGCCACTATACATGTATTTAGCTTTGTGAAAGAAATGATAGTGATAGTGATATATAAAATAAAGGTGAATAAGTGACAGTTAAAAGAGAGACATTTCGTTGTGCTTATTTTGACTGAGCATGGCAAGGGATAGTGAGAAGGGGGATAAAAGTAGCATGAAAAATGCAATTGTTATTTCAGTTAATTGAACATCGCACTATGCTTCAAAATAGAATATTCTTTTAAGGGGATTGATGAACATTTTCTTAAACACACTAATTTGCAAGTCAAAACAAATGATCTGTTCTCAGGATCCACATCTCCCTTTATCATTAGACACTGTCCTATTTTACTGCTCAAGTCAAAACAATTTTTGTATTATGACACTTACAATTTGATGACAGCAGCACTTCTGGTGATTTTCTTTTTTGTTTTGTTAGGAAAATGTTTTTATTAAAAATCCCCCTGAATTCATATCCCTGACAGTAATATTTACTCATTCCATTACTTCCACCCCCCTCTCCCTTTTTTACATTTATTATTTTTATACTGCATACCAATGGGTAAAAATTATGCTTGTCAGTAGCTCTTTCATAATTGGAGTATTGTTTTTAAGAACTGTTATTTTTAGAGTTTGGAAATCAACATTTTCCATTTTTTATCATAAAATGATCCTTTTTTATATCAAGTCAAAATGGTTCTCTCTCCAAAGAATTCTTCTCTTCCATTTGCTACTGGCAAACCCTATAAGACACGATTTGTATCATAAGAAATGCAAAGAAAGAAACGATCCTTGGGGAAAAGTAAAAAAGAAGTCAGGAAAATGTCACTGAAGTATGACAAACTACATGTAGTTCCCAGAGTGGGTATTGTTCTACTTCTTCTAATTATTATTACTGTGCCATCTGAATAATTCGGGGGACGCAAAAGCCAAGTTATTGCAAAACTGCCACACACATTAGAGTTGTGAGATGTATGGGGCAGATGAAACAGCAAATTACTTTCAACTTTAAACCTGTTCGATGTCCATACTTAAAAAATGTATGATAGCAAAGACGAGTGGACATACATCCTTCAATTTCTTTTCTCTCTCTAAATTATTTAAATATAAAATACATTTGTACACACAAGAATGCAAAAGACAAAACATGAAAAATGTAAACAGGTAAAACACTTTTATTTTCAATAATTCTAATACAATAAAATGATTCAATAACAAAGTGTTGCAAATACCACCAATTTCATCGCACATATGTAAAATGTCTTCGCAAGGAACAAAAAAATAACATAAAAAGAAGACAAAATATTCCAAGTGTAAACATTTCTGACGCCACCTTATCCTTCCCAAAAATAGGAAATAACAACAATACAACAATAATAACATATGCAAAAAAAAGAGGAATATTCAACGATAAAAAAAAATTATTTTGATATTGGAACATTAAAAAATCAGTGCGCAAATGTATTGCCCAGAATGAACTTAAACACGATAAGAGAAGGATATATTTCGGTAGAATAAGGATAGCAAAAAAGATTTATTTATTAAAGAAACAGAAAAGCTAACAACAATACATACTTCTTGCAAAGCATTTACCAGTAAATTATCTAAAAATTGATAAATGGAAATATCTAAAGAAAAAATATATAATTAACAAACATGACAAGCAAACAGTAAAAGTACAAAAGATAAAAAGAAAAAGAAGCCAGCAATTAAATAAACAGGAATAAAAATGGAAAATAACATAAGGCAGCTTTCAAAAACGTTTATTCAATTTTTTATGAGCATTGAATGTCAATATTGATTAGATCTAATCATTAAAAAATGTATGAATTTATTTTTACAAATTCTTGAAATTCATTGCAATTTTGAATACATGTAGTGACTAAAGTCTCTAGTATAAAAAAGAACATAGATTCTATTTTTTATTTTGGAGAATGAGATGTTAAAAATAGAGACAAGCATTTAAAATTTCATTTCTTTTTAATTCACAATGACATGTATTGATCATTCCATTGCAATGACATGTCATTTCTCTCAATGAGATAATAAAGTTGTATCTTATCTTATCTATTAAAGTTATAAATTAATATTGCCTAGTTTGACCAAAATAAGTTAGAACTGGCAATTCAAATATAGAGAACTATCCCATACTTGGACTCAAGACTGATAAAAAGAAAAAGAGAAATGAATGATCTATCTTATGCCTCAACTCTTTGCAATGTTTATATTTAAAACTCACTATTCTATGCAGTAACATAAATGAATTTTATTTACATTTATTTACAAAATTGTGAAATATTTGGTGATAGGAATAATAAAGGCTTAAATTGGGAGATGAAAGGGAGTATATTTTACAACATTACTGCAGACTGCACAAAGCTAACATTATTTTCATCTGGATAAATGTGTGTTGGTAGTTTTGTTTACTCCTAAATGTTCAAACTATGGTTTAATAAATGTTATTACTAATATTACGCAAGCTAACTTGATAAATTAATGGTTTTCAATGTGCAGTGATGATGAATATAAAAAATGATAATGTAAGGTGGCAAATGTGGTGAAGTTGATGGGATCTAAGGAAAACTTATTGATCGAATGAGCATCTTCTAATTAGTATAAAAAATGACCATGAATACAATTCATACAGGACAATCAATTGATAATGAATGGCATAGACATTGTATGGAATGAGCATAATTTTACATTATCATCTGAAGTAAGTTGAAAAACCCACCCCAAACCTGATAATAACATTTGATTTCTTTTTAAACTAATTTGCCTGAGAAAAAAAACTAACTGGATACCAGTTCAATAATTTGTTTTCACTGCCAGAGGAAATCAAATGGAAAACAATAAATGCCTAGATTTACAGCACAAAACGTTTTATAGCTATGTGAGGTGATGATGATAGATGATGATTAGTGTGTCTCACTAGGATCAGTATTTAGGACACCGCTCAATGGTTTCAAGGGGCACATAATATAAATGGATATGAATTGCAAAAATCACTGTAGGACACGGGTAACAATTATTTTCAATAAGATAACTCTTTCTGACTCAAGTCTAGTACGATGCCCTGATATGAATTTCTGACTGATACAGACCACGCATCATTGATTTCATTCGGGCCAGTAAAGGTTAAGGAAATACTCTAGCCACGTTTTTTCCCTTCCATAATTTATCTAATTATTCTTTGAAACTAAAACATCGCAACTGAATTCATCCAATAGCGAGGAAGGTCAACTTTCAATAAATTTCAGGGAATATTTCTGTCTGTTTTATCTTTCCGATTGTTAGACCTTTGAAGATTCAAGAAAAGAAAATCAATAAGCAAACAACTCTTGAGGCAGAAAGAGTTAAGAATGGAAGGAAATATGTCATTGGTAATGCATGTTCTATACATGGATGAGATCTATTCATTGCAACAAGGGATATAGTCTGTTTCCTTTGAAATGTATTGACAAGAAGAAAGATCGGTGTATCTAGCAGAGAGGCTATTAAATTCTCACTTATTAAACACATGGTCCTTGATTAAATTATTTCTTTAGTGTCATTGTATATATTTTATTCAGAATACATGTACATGTATTAACTAATTATTATTTTGTTTCCAATCTTTTGTACTTGTGATATCTGCTTTTATTTAACACAAAGAAATTTACAAAGGTTTTAGTTTTCACCCCAGGAAAGAAAGAACTACAAAGTAAATGTTTGTTGCTGTTGTTATTGTAGTAAAGGTAGTAGTTGTTATAATCGGTTATCAGAATCGCATCAGAAATTCAATTCAACTGTAAAAATTTATACAGGAGCAAGAAATATAAAAACTGTGAAAATCCACAACAGGGCTATCAGCATACTACATAAAAACAATATAAAAACCATGATAAGAGTTCATCAATTTTCAACAGTTGGGTAGTCATCAGATTCATTTAAACAAGTTTTTTTTTCTTTTCTGATTTTAGTTTCACAAAACATCTTTTGTTTTGTCCTCTACAAAACATTGCTTGACACTGCCGATTCTTGAGGAACATAATGTAGGCATATCCATTGCATTAATCAGTCAAATTCAGGGGCTCACTAGACACAACATGGTGAATGTCTTCAACTTCAAAGTTAAAAGCTATAACCATATCAAAGTACTAGATTTGAAAGCTGGGATATGTTTTGGTTCACAACTTGAGTAACTAGATCAATGCTGTATTATTTTAAAATGTTGTTCTAAATGCAACGAGTATGAGCAATCATCATTCGTCATTGAATAATTTAAGTATCTGGTAATTCTTAAATCATCGGGACACCATTCATTTTGAAAGTGATGACAGGGAGATTAAAATAAATAAATACCGGTATTAATAGAAAATTGGGATTCATTATTTCGGTTGAATGCAAAAAAGGGGGGCAGCAATTATGTGTATCAACATTAAGTTCATTCACTCAGTTTTTTGCTTCCCGAAATTCAGAATTGGTAAATCTCCTTGGTTCCACCCAATGAAATGGTCGCATGCCTTGAAGAATGGCCTTGTTTTTTTTTATGGGGGGGGAGGGGTTATTTCTGACATCCATTTTGTACCAGTTAACACTTCAAAATTTCAGATTATTTGGCTTAAAGTTTTCTCTTTTGTCTTTTTCTTCTTTAAATTACAAACCTGCTTGAGTAGAAACAATACAAGTTTTTAAAAATACAAAAACACGAGCATGATGTTGAAGATGACCAAATATTCAATTTGTCTGGCTTGACTTAGTGTGAAGAGTGAGTAATACAAGTATTAAGAATACAATATGATCCTACAATTATATTCTGTATTACGCAATTTATAAAGAACAACAAGCCACACTCTTAATTAAACTGGGCTGGTATGTGGAAGCAATTTGCTGGTTGTTTCAGCATTGCGCCCGTCCTCAGGATTGATCATAACCCCGGCTTCGGGATCTTTGGGGTCAAATGTGATCATCGACACTGGAGGGCTTTGATAACCTGGGGGCAAGAAAGCTCCTTTGTCTTCCTCTCTGTCTGGCACGGGTGAGCTGTAGAACTCTTCCTCCAAGAGAATAACTTTGGTCAGATCCTCCTTGTTGCGCACTTGGTGAGCTCTCAGATGGGGTGTCGTAAGGATGCGCAGACGCTGAAAAGTAGGAAGGAGATGACATCATAGATAAGTAGATGAATGTTAGTGAGAATGTATCCAACATGCTTCATGTCATGTGATTATGAGAATTAATCATTATAACACTTTCTTTTCCCCCTTGATACTGCCAAATCAGTGCCTGCTGGCCCTTTTAAACCTCACAGAGGACACACGACAAAGGCTCCCTGTGCTTATTGGCCTATCGTCACAACCTGGAGTTGTCGGCTTAATTTCGGCAGGACTCGCAGATGTAGCAATTTATAATCCGGAAAGGGAAGATAAGCATCTCTTAGAATTTCTCTTAGAAGGTTTTTAATATTACATTATTGATTATAAGTGTATTAGATCAAGGGCCTATCTCATTTTGTTTACACTAATGGTTGAGAACAACTCTGCCATAACTTAGAATTTTCATTAAATTCATACAATACAAGTCCACAATACATACGAGTATAATAATATAATAATAAAATATTTATATAGCGCCCATATCCATCAATGCTCAAAGATTACAATTACACTTTACAATTATTCAAAAAGATGTTACATGATACTAATTTTGTAAAATTCATAATGACATAATGCGATGATATAAAAATTAAGCATTTAATATTATAAAGAAAACTGGCCTCAGAGTGACAAGCATATCAAATACAGTATACTTTTCTTTTTTTTTAAGCTTTGATTTAAAAGTCATAAAATATTTGTTTCGTCTGGTACACAGTATACAGTTATCTTTCTTTCGCATCAGCACTGAACATTTCTTTTTACTGCACTTTCAGCAACTTTAAAAGTCATTACCATGTTAAAAACGTTTTAAAACACTGTTCACTGCTTTACCTCTTTGAGGGTTCCTGGTGTGTCTAAAATTCTCTTGACCATGATGATGGGAATGAAGACAATACTTATACATGCAAGACCCCATCCACAACCAATAGCCCAGGATGGGTAGTTGTAGGTCATAAATTTACGCTTGTAAGTCAGCTCAGAGTAACTAATGCAGCCAAGAATAAATATTATCTGATAAAAGAGAGAGAGAAAGAGAAAAACAAGTTAATAAATTCATGCTTTTATAACCAAGCCAACCTTATACACAACACACATGTCAATATCTTTTATCATTGCATCATGTGGAGATGTCATTGAAGGGTGCTGCCCTTATTCTTAAAAATCTACAGCAGAACGTCTTTTCTACCAAAACAGGGAAACAATCCCTAATTGTTTAACTCAATGCAGCCGCAAGATTGAAACCCTTGCCTTCCCCCTTGTCGCTCTATTTTGAGGTATTTTTACTCAGTCATAAGATATTTATTTGTAATGATAATATAATGTGTTGTTTTGCTATTATTGAAAGTGGTAAATCATAGCTTTACAACGATGTTAAACATGCATCACTCAATGTGGGGCACTTTTTGGAGAAAAGGTTTTTTACTGCCATCTTGGAATAAGTACGGAAGACTGTGGTTATTTACATTCATAAATAAACCATCGAAAATTATTGGGAAAAGTGCAGATTGCTCGACCTAAGGAGGACTAATAATACAAATAAAAGAAACAATCATGTTCTAATATGGGAGTAGACTCCCATGAATTACTCCCATGAATCCTCTTGGTACATTATAATTCAACGCTATGTAAATCATGTCGGACACAGCTCCAGGGGACAGGCAACTGAAATGAGTTAATCATGTCTTCTATTTTCCAACTTTCCTGTCGTCCTTCTTCTGAGAGATAACATTTTGAATTCTAAACTGTCTGAACCCAAAATACTACTAACATGTTCTACTCATAAATATCAACCTATAAAACCCTCTCTGGCCCACTTAAAAGGGTGTGGGCCACTAAACTAATGTGGGATGGTCAGTTTCAGATGTTTTTCTCCAGAAAGCCCGTTCAATACTTATTTAAACTTCAAGAATGTAAAGATAAAAATAAAATATAGCCATTCGATAGCAATTTTGGGGAAAAATCAGGTTTCAAATTTCATTTTACCAAAGGATAGTTAAAATAAACCTTCTATTACTTCTAATACATTTAAATACATTTTTCATATTATCTAACAACATCAGTAAAGTATTCAATTCATGATTGGATTATTGACACTTCACCTTTTTTGGACTCCAGCTCAAAATAGAAAGATGTGCCATTCGAGATGCTTCCCCAAATTTGCACACATAGCATAATCGTCAAGAGCTGGCCCAATTATTTTAAGTGAAATACAACTCAATTCAATTGTTTATTAATAGGCCCTGTTGGCCAACATTCAAATTAGTTGTAGTCTTTAACAAAATAAAATTTCAATTCACCAACATTTTGAGAAATTAACATTAAATCAACTTCTTATAACTTACCAAACTGTACAGTGGAGTGAGTACGGCCAAGAATGTCTTCAGAACACGATAAAAATTATTTAATTTCCTGGACGGCGTGAAGCCAAACATTGTGGTCAAATTATCACAAAATCGGTCAATACCTGGGGAGGGGGTAAAGGCAAACTTGATTAAAAAGCACTAATTTTAAACGAATTATAGTAAAATAATTTCCTCGTAGAGATTATACAGTGAGCTAGCTTGAAAACCAATTTAGTCAGAAAAAAGATCTGAGAAATGAAAAACCCATTTACAAATATCCTATACTCAACCCAATTCACTCATCCGGTCAATGGATAATATGGAAGTAGTAGGGGAGGAGGAAGAAAAGAGGGAGATCTGATAGTTTAAAAACAGAAGAAGAAAATTATGCAGAATTCAACATGAAAAGTTGTCCGTAAGGGTATTACATTAGTAATTTTATGGTTTAAAAAAAAAGAAGATAGAATTTTATAATGCTGATGTTTGAAAATAAAAGGCAGTATATTTTATAAGGAGTCGTATTGAGATATTGCGCTACATTTTCAATCATAAAAGTGAACCGTTGAGATCAACATCTCGATTGCCTAAAAACTTACCATAAACATAGGAAACAACAAGACACTCAAACATAGCCACAACCAAGACGATTCGGCTACAAGAGTAGTAATCAAACAACTGGAAGACGTACATTCCTCCCTGCAAATGAATAGTGGTAAAAATAATTATAAACCTAGATTACAAAATACAATAAATATTTCTTACAATGATAAATTACTCGCAAATGCAGTATCCTCTTAACAATAAACCAAGCTGATTCATACAATATCACTTACTGT